>VXAC01001102.1:79586-188325 GCA_013399225.1 Rhipidura dahli | reverse complement strand
TTTTTTTTTTGCAGAACTATAGTTTTTAATTCAAACACAGAGAGAATGGAAGACAAGAGTCAGTTCACTTTTGGGCTCACCTAATTGGAAGTTTATACTTTCAATTATTCAGTAGCCCTGAACTCTCAAATTGTAATCTGTGCTGCTTTTAGTGCTATGAAAATAAGCTTGCTTCTTTGAACAATTCCTGTCAATAAATCTGATGAAGATTTAGTCATCTTGAAAATGGAGGGAGGTGAGAGTAGGTCTGAAGTGGAAGATAAGCAAGAAACTGCAGATGGGTGTTAGTACAAATGTGAAATAATAATCTTATTTCTTTGGGATCTGCTGGCTGATTTGCTGCCTTAACTGTATGCTTACAAAGCTTAACTAGCTTACAAAAACATCCTCTCCTTGCAAGAAATCTTCAGTGACAGGGGCCCTTTCTGTTTCCTTTATCAGCTCACACTGAAATATGCTTCTTGGAATGGTCTTTGTGTCCCAGTGCCCCGTATGCCTCCCTGTGCACACCCAAAGCTGTGTGTACTTCAGCCCCAGCAAGCTGCCCAAGCAGAAATGCCATCTCACAGAACCTGCAGACCTGGATCATAGGAGATCTTGATCTAGACAGAGATGCCACTGAGATCGGGAATACCCGTAGGCAAGAGTGCATGAGGACTTGCATGCAGACCAAATCCCCACTGGGATTTCAGCATGTCTAGGGGTATTTATTTTTGTGGTATCACATAGCCCAATTTGTTATTGGAATAACTTTGTATGAGTCACATATTTAGTGACACCTGTTCTACCTGGGTAACCAACACTGGAGAGACCACTTTATGATATTTTTCTCATGTCTTTATGCCTCAGTTCCTTGTTCTTTGTAAGGGACACCATGACACCTGCTTTATATTACTTCTTGTCAGCTGGTAGCACAAGAATATATTTTTTTAAAGTTTATTTTGCACTGTTTAGTCTGATGTGGCCCCAGATATGGGATTCAAGGAGGTATTCTGCTTGCATAAATATTGTAAATAAAATGTGGCTAATAGCATCACAAAACAGAAACTGTTGAGTGACCACCCACTATGACAATCTTGTCCTAAGCAGGATACCTCACCTAAATGCTAATCACACAAGAGTTTGGAACACACTAAACTTATCTTGGGGTGAGACTGCCAAAAGGAAAGTGAGCATAAGACAGACTGATGAGAGTGTATTTCGTCTCTTTTGGTTATCCTGTGCTGGTGTCCTGTGCACCTGGGCTGCCATCGGAACAGTCTTACTATGTGTGAGCATTGTCCACACACCAAGACATGAGTGGGAGGGGAGAAAGGTGTGGATTACTTCAGGTTATAAGGCTAGACAGGTACTGAAATAAGCTGTAGGATGGCACTTGTGATTTGAAACAGAAAAAAAAGGTGAAACCTTGTCTGATAAACAGCAACATCAAAAAGTAGGGGGAGAGCTCATGTCCTGCTAGATTTATGGACAGAACTCCCACTGATGTGAATGGCAGTCTAAGAAAAGAATAACATGAGTGGGGAAAAAGAATCAGAAAGAGGTCATTGTTCAGCAAATACCTATAAAATAAATTTAAATGCAGGTCCTACTATGATTCATCTAAGGTTTGATCTAAAGTTCACTGATGTCTAAGGGAGTCTCTTTACTGGCTCTTGTGGACTTTCAAAACAGGCACTAGAAAGGGCGCTCATTTCTTCTGAGCACCATTTTGTTATAAGTCAAAAATTATGCTTTGCTGTGATTTTAATAATATGTAAAATCAAAAGAAAACTTTGACAGTACATTTATAAGCCCAGAATTTAATCTGTAATACACAGTGTTTATGATGGAAAATGACAGTGACAGAGCAATCTGGGATGCTCCTGTAAAAGCACGATCTTTCTATAGATGAATTTGTACACTGGTACCACTAAACTCTGCCACATGAAGATCTCATACTGTACATGCTGTCTTTAATCCATATTCAGAAACAAAGAAATGTCTTAGAGAAACTGCTTTTTAATTCTCTGTGGGCTCTCTCAGGATTAAAATTTAGTGCTTTCAATTTGTGTAATATTTTGACTATGGATTTATATTTTTACTTCCTTCCTCTCTTGGTTTAGAAATTAGGTTGACATCATGTTACTTTTGTAGTTAAAGGGAGTGGGTCAGACTCTCATGGAATTATGTCTTCTTAAAAAAGCATCTGACTTGGTATTCCTTACTGCATATTTTTATTGTGATTTTTTATTAAGAGATGTGTGGGTGAGTCACATTCCTTTATTCTCAGTTGCACTTTGAGGTACCGTAGCAAAATTCTTCTGACTTTCTTCCACAATTAAGTAGCCCCAGTGGGACTTCCTTTTACAGGTTAACAGCAGCTTTTTTTGTGTAAATGTGCAGCTTCACTGTTTGACAGTGACTTCAAAAAGTCTCTTTGGAGTATCTCTTTCTTCCTTCTGGTACAATGAAATGCTTCATTCTGTACATTAACAAGAGGTGATAGAGCAGATGACACGAAAGAAAGTTTTTAAACTGAGAAATACACTGCTGTTTTCCTTCTTATACTTGACAAGATATTGAATATATCTGTGAACCTTCCATCAGCACTTGAGAATAGCATGAAAATGATCTTTCATTACTATTCTGTGAATAGACATCTGGATCACTTAAACCAAATAATGAAAAGCCCATTTATGTGCATCCCTCTGCATCAAAAGTAGTGTGGCCAGCAGGTCGAGGAAGGAGATTCTGACCCCCTGCCTTGCCCTGGAGGGACCCTGCCTGGAGTGTTCCATCCAGCTCTGTGCTCTGCAGCACAGGAAGGACATGGACCTGTGGAGAGAAGAGACACAAAGGCATTCAGAGGGATGGGCCACCTCTCCTATGAAAATAGACTGAGAGAGTTGGGGTTATTCAGCCTGGAGAAGGCTCCAGGGAGACCTTAGAGCAGCTTTCCAGTACCTAAAGGGAGCC
Source organism: Rhipidura dahli (assembly GCA_013399225.1). Classification (NCBI taxonomy): domain Eukaryota; kingdom Metazoa; phylum Chordata; class Aves; order Passeriformes; family Rhipiduridae; genus Rhipidura; species Rhipidura dahli. The sequence continues at coordinate 185,367 of VXAC01001102.1, read as the reverse complement.
TACAAGGGAACTGGAGATGAACATTTTACAGGGGCATGTGGAGATAGGACAAGGGTTAAAGATTTTATAACAAAAGAGGTATAAACCAATCTAGGTTTAGATTGGTTATTAGGAAGAGATTCTTTACTGTGAGGGTGGTGAAGCACTGGATCAGTTTGCCCAGAGAAACTGTGGATGTCCCATCCCTGGAATAGTTCTAGGTCAGGTTGGATGGGGTTCTGAGCAGCCTGGTGTAGTGAAAGGTGTCCCTGCCCATGTCAAGGGGTTGGAACTAGATGGCCTTTGAGACCCTTTCCAACCCTCCTATGATTCTAAGATTTCGTGCTATCACAACTTCTAGGGAGAACAACATGCATTATATGCAGCTTCTTCCATGCTGCTGTTAACAACCCTTAGTCAAGGCTGTCTCTTGAGGTGTGCTAAGGCACTGTCCTGGCAGCACTTGTTCCAGTCCAAAGCCTTGCCAGGGACTGTACAAACTGCTCTGGACAGTCATAGTCTCATTCTTGATCCATGCTCTCTCCCTGTTTTGTTCACTTGCACAGATTCAGAGATAGTAACAGAAAGAATCAGACCACTCTGCTAATCAGTCATGGTCTGCATTTCCTAAGGGACCTTTTTTTCTGAGTAAGCATAGAGCATGAAACAGCAGGTTACTTTTTTAAAGAAAATTTTTCTTTCCTAGGTTCAGTGCTAGGTGGTTTGTTTGAAAGGATGATCAACTTTATGGCTTACAGAAATTCATCATGCTAGAATTACCTTCTAATATTTTTATATAGGTTGAAACAGATTCTTTTACAGCTAGGATATCACATAAACCAACAGCAAATTATCATCTATATAGCTATATACAGTACCCATACAGTAGTATGTTCAAGTTTGTGGCCTTTTAATAGTATTTTCTTTTTACTGAATCATGGTATCACATTTAGCTGAAAGATATTGTTATCAAATATGCATGAAAAGGAAAAAAAAGAAGATAAAAGCTATTTTGACTTCCAAATAACCTACATTCATCTATATTTTGTCTAAGCTGGATTTCCTCTGAGTTCTTTTAGGCAATGTCTTTTGCTACTTACTTAGTAGATATGAGGGCTGAACCACTCTGCCATGAGCAAAGAGTCCCATTGCAGCAGTTCAGGGCACTTTCCTTCTCAGGAAAAATGGAGGACATTCTAATAAATTGTCAACAAGTTTTAATTAAAGAAAGAAATCTCACTAACAGATAGAACTGTTGGACTGAAATGTGTGGAGTCCTCTTACCTCGTTGTCCTGTTTTCCTGGTCCATCAGGGTAAGAGTGATGGAGTGTGAGTACATGGTGGCTTCCGTATTCTGCTGCATTGAGCACTTCATCTCAGGCCACAGGGAAAAGACAGAATCTCCTTGTACTTTTTGTTGACTGACTATACCAAACAGACAGATGGTGGTCTGGAGGTTTCCCAGGCTGTACTGTTACAGGAAGGGTGAAAGAGAGTATGAACGTAATGATGTAACCCATGGCACTTTCCCTTAGGTTCAAAGAATGGGACAATGTTAATTTCTGGTAGAGATATAAACTCAAGAATTGGAAACAACAGTCAGATCTCTATACCCAATATTTAGTTTGTCATAGTTCCTATTAGTCAGAGGGTGTTAAATGCATCTTTGAAGCTAGAACAGCAAAGAAATTGAGATTCTTAAGTAAGAATAGATCCAGCACTACAGAAATAATAAACAGCAGGACATTTCTATTTTCAGTTTTACAACTTTATAGTCTAGAAATAATACAGCAATTTAGATTTCTCACCCTATGGCAGACAGCCTTGAGTTGTACTACTTATGTCTTTACCACTTGATGAGAAAATCCCCATATATTTTTGTTTTAGGGTTGCTTTTCAGGTGGAGAGCTTCTGTGCAGCCACACCGATGCTGTATCTGCCAAATGTTCAGGTGTCCATTTGTGGGACGTTTGTCCACTGTAAGAGGAACTTTGGGTGCCTTAGAGAGTGGCTGAGGCTGGCAGACATCTGGAGATGGGTCAGACCTTCTGAGCCTTCTGCTCAGAGATGGGTCAGCTGGAGCAAGTTACCCAGGACAGTTTGGTTTTCAAGCATTTCCAAATCTGGTGATGCCAGAACTTCTTCAGACAGCCTGCTAGAGCAAGTAGCCATCCTCAAAGTAAAAGTTTTGTCTTGCACAATGTCTGCATAGACTGAAATATAAGAAAGTTAGAGAGTTATAAAAATGCAAGTGATAGGCTCTATCTCCAAGCAAGTCTAATTTATGCAGTAAAAATAAAAATATATTGTGTCTGCAAATGTAATGCAAGATGAACACAAAAAAACTGAGGGTCCAGTAAATAAGATATCAAGAAGAATGAGATTGATTTCTTTTTCTCGAGCTTCTGACTTTTGAAAGAATTTAAAATTATTCCAGCCCTTCATTCCTTATTCCTAAAAGAAGGTGGTTTTTTGTTTGTTTGTTTTTTCCGGCATACATGTTTTTCTTTCATGTAGACAGTATGAGTTGAATTCTCTTACATTCATCAAAACAGAACAGCAGGCACCTAATTCCATTCTTAATAGCACAGAACCCATGTAAAGAGAGAGAGGAGTCATGTTCCAAAATGGAGCAAAGTGTAAACTTTTTGATCTTTTGTAAAAGGAAAAAGAACACTATTTACATACTGAATTAAAAGAAAGGAATGCTTTAATTTTAACTGTGGAACTCTTTAATATTTTTCTAAATTGTACTAGTTTCTGACAAATTTCCTCTGCTTTTTTTTTTCAGGTATAGCTGTTTGATGTAATAACATGAGTTTTTAAATAAATTTGATCTGATTCAAAATGAACTTAGTGGGATAATGTATCGTGTTGCTAAAAACCCCACAATTTCCTAGAATAACAAGGGTTTTTTTTCACTGTCACTAAATCATGCTAGGAAACACAGGAATAATATGATGGGACAGAAGGCAAACATGGCCATATCATTTAATGCATTTCTTTATTCCAGCACATATGAAATAAAATGAAAGAATATCATTTGTATATTATAGGAAGACAGAAATGCTTTCCTTCTCTATTAACTGGCTAGAAGGCTGGAAATTCTTTATCAAGACCTGACCCAAACTCTTCTGCTACATGAGATTTCTTCCTCCACTTCTAAAATGCTTTTGAAAATTATATGTTTCATATCAGAATAGATCCCTGGGAGTTATTAAGAATAAATAATTGGATATGGGAATATCAACAGTCTTGGCAAATCTCACTACTTTAAAAAATGCTTACCTTGTCTAGTTAACTGGATTAATATTCTGAGAATATAATAGTGCAAATGAGAACACTTGAGTACAGAAATTGGATTGCTGTACTCAAGCCACATAGTCTTCAATAATGAAACTGGGACTTCTGCTGGCAGTCTGGAATGTTTCAGACTCACAGAGGTGGTCACTGCCATACTAATGCTTTTAAGGTGGCTTTTTAATTGAATCAATATGATTCAGATCCACGTTGAACGCAGCTGTGAAAATGGAATCTCATTTTGAAAAGCAAAGATAATAATATGCACTGCATGCCCTCAGCCCACGATTGCCTCAGGCACTCCAAGAGAAATGCAAACTCCCTCTCTTCCCCAAATCCCGCCTTAAAATTCAGGTTGAGAAAAGCAAATGAAGAGCTGGTAACTAGGACTAATTTTTTATTTATATGTATGGGCTGCCTTAAAACTCAGGAAAAGAAGGCAGAATGAAGGTCTAGGCACTAGGACTATTTATTTACTTATTTTTGTGTGTCTTTGTTCTCAGGTGAGCATAACACACATTAGTACCAGGTGTTGCACACTGAAGTTCTACAGACAGTTCTCCCCCAGCTTTTGAGCCACAGAGCAAATTTATATGCTAGCAGTAACTCTATTCTCATTTCCCAAGTTCCAGATTCCTTTTTCCTTAGAAAGGGCATCCTCCATAGGAGATGAACAGCCTTGGAATGCCAGCTTGGTTGGATCCAAGCGAAACTAGGCTTTAAATCCTTAACATAGAAAGAAAGGAGTTGAAACACAGAAGAAAAACAAGGTTTTGAAATGTGTCTTACATTTATGAGGAAGCTATAGGAACCGCTTCGAGAAGAAAATGATCTTTAGTCTCACAAACAGGGTGAGTAAATCTGTCTTTTGTTTATTGGGAATGAATAACTCTAGGATGCCTGGAAGAGAAACAAAGCAGTGTGCTCTGTGTTCAGTAAGTGCACAGACCCTGAAGCCAATGCACAAAAGGCCTGCTAGCTGTCCTTTGCCTGCTAGTACCACTGAGCCATGCCTGCTTGGGTGCCAGGAGCTGCTTTGCGCAGAGGGAGGCTGACTCGCCCAGCAGAGCACAGCAGCCCAGCAACCGGACAATAATGCTGCAGGAGACCGTAACTCAAGGGAGGGCACCATAGGTTTGATCACTGATTTATTCTTTTGTGTCACACAACAAGGACTTTTTCACGTCAGTCTCCATGGTGATGAGTTTGACTGTCACCCCCGGGACAGCACAGAGTGGTTTGGGAAGCTCACCTTGGCAGATTTACACCTCTGCTGTGTTTCACAGGAACCGGCAACACTGAACTGCTCAAAGTCGCTTCCCATCTGAGGTATAAAAAATACATTTCCTCATCTGGCAGGCTATCCAAACTGCTAATTACTGACAAAAAATGCTTCCTTTTTAGCTAAACAACTAGCAAATACAAGTCAGTCTTGCTTTTTTTTTGCCATGGCTATGAAAAAGGAGCTGACCTAGAACATATCTAAAACTCTAAACCAAAATTCGCTGCTCTCTTACTAAGTCAAATCCCTCAGTCTCTGCCTTTGCTTTTCCCTCATTATCCAAATTATATAGTAAATCAAAGGGAGAGAGGTCAACTAAACTAGATTAAATTGCAAAGCAGGTGTGAGAGGTGAAAACTGAATGTCAGTTTGACTGTCAGAGCTGATACTATTTCATGTAGTAGGAGAACTCAATATTCTGGAAGAGTGCATGGTGGTGAAACATCAGAAAATTATTTCTTTAAATGAATGTCAATGTAGACAGTTTAAAATCACAGTCATTTTCATTCTACTTTGGGTAGGATACTGTGTTTTCTTCTGTTAATCAGGCTTTTCAGTAAACTGAGATTCTCAAGGAAGAGCAAAATATTTTATACCTTTTGCTAGTGTAGTTGAAAAGCACAGAAAAATTGTCATAACGTTTCTACAGGACTGAGCAAACAGTAGTACCTGTGCAGATTTTGCTTAGGAAGAGGAGCTTTTATAGCAGTTTGGGGACAGAATTGTTAGGTGACCATGAAGATCTCAGTAAGCTTGTCTCCCCCACCAAATCTTTAGGGTAATCTGCTGTTACTACGTTCCTCTACTAATGATAGAAATATATATGTACCTTTGGATTATGCATAATATATATATTTCATGCATTTATGATGTTACATGAGCACATTGAAACACAAAACCTTAGTGACAACACAAACCTGTCCATATGTGCATAAGATAACAGTCCTGAAAATCAACATTTGATAACAATATATGATGGATTCCTGACCCTATGAACCCCCTCCCTTTCCTCTCCTGAAAACTTTGTATTGTAAGCAGGGACTCTGCTAACTATGTAGGTTTTAGCTGCATGTTGTCTGTTTAGATTCTAGAGGTGGATGTGTGTGGTCAAACACTCCTGGACTTTGCAAATTTCAAAAGTGTATTGAGAAATCAGTACATGGATTCCCAAGCTGTTAAATTCTCAGAAATGCTGATGGTTTCACAGAAAGCAGTAAAAGCTTTGCAAAATGTGTTTGGGACTTTTTTGAGTATTATTTACATACCTGATATTTACCCCAATATGATGATGGATTGGGGACTTAGAGCACACTCATTTTCTTTCACAGAAATACTTTCAATAATTTCTTAGATAAGCACTATCACAGCCTGGTACAAGTTCAATACAGTGTCTTGCACATGTTCAGTGCAGATAGAAAATACAGCCTTTTAGATCTTGAGCCAAAGATGTGCTCAGTGAGTTGACTCGCATATAATTACAGAAACCACTAATACTGGGAGTTGTGACCACAGGCAGATGTGAGCTATTTTACACATGCAAATGCATTTGAAAAATTACTTTGATTATGATGGAATTTGCGCAAGCATGCATCACGGAGCACATCGGACATAAATTAGGTTGCTTTGCAGTAATCACAGATTTTCTGTTCTATCTGACACAGTGGAAATGCATTTATACCACACAGTCTTCCATCATATGGTACAGAATTAGTTTCATTTGACAGTGCACTATTTAACTTCTGGAGTGTGCACAAATGTGATGTCTGCATTTGTCATGACACACGGCATTTAAAAGGCAGAAAATACACACATGCTTGTTTTGTGGGAATTTATGCACGCAGCTTTTCTCTGGCCTTTTGGATGGTATTTGGCTCTGGATTAAATTATCTAGATGGAGGTGTCCATATGTGCTAGGTGTCTAAACTCCCACTGCAGTCTGAGGAGACAGGGAGCTCAGTTCATCCACCCACACTCAGCTGCCAGGTGTCATCTGCATGGGTTGGGGATTTGCCCATCCAGTCTCCAACAAAAGCACAGGTCTCCCATAGATCTGCCACCCCCGTGTGTGTCAGGGACACGTGAGGCTGTCTCAGATGTCACCAGACAGCCCCTTTTATGAGGCACCTAAGCTCTTAACCCTACATCTCCACTGACTGCAGTGGGAGCTCAGGGAACCTTGTCCCGCAAATAAACCTGTTTACAGACACCCTCGTTCAGATGTCTTCATCTTGAAATGAACTGTACCTTCAGCATTCCAGTCTTCTGGGACAATGAAAATGAAACAAAAGTAAAAGCAAATATTCATGTTCAGTCCTGTTGTAACATATCTCCATTTAAAAAAAGAAATATGGCATGTTTTCTTACATTCACTACTATTTATGGAGATCCCTTTAAAAAGATTTGTCTCTTACTGAACTTCTCTAGTCTAAGCATTGCATGATCTTAGCTCACATTTCATCTAAAATGGCATCAAAAGAGATGAAAACCAGAAAGAATAATGATTCTTCTTATTTTGTGTCATTATTTTAGTATGTTTAGGATTGTACTTCAAAATGGATTGAATGAAAGAAGCAAAAACACTGCAGGTAGTGTACATCTCATTGTCAAAAAATATACTTCTTGCTATAATGAATATTTTCTATGAATTTTAAAACAATATTTATTGTAAATTATTGTTCAGTAATATTTAATATTAGCCTGGAAGGGCAAGAAACAGAAAAGATGCATAGAGCTGCATTAGGAAGAGGTCTTCTTTATGCTCACTGTCAACTTATTTTTGCTACAGTGTTAACTCTTCGCTAGTAAAAGGGAGGTGCTTCCTCAAAATAACATTTTAAATCAGTTGTCACTGCTTTTAAGTATTGCAGCAGCTGGGATTTGCCAGATAACTTTTCAAAATATTATTTTCCTTTTTGATTATGTGAATATGTTAGCTGTTTTTCTAGAGATGTGTAATGGTATTTACTGAGGTACAGGTCCCATAAAGGCAAATGATCTGTTCACCATGAGGAATAGTACCTTGTGGTTGCCATACGGTCTACCAGGGGCAACATAGAAACAGTATTTCTAATTCAAGTACAAAATTTGTATACAAACTTACTGCTCATCACTAATTGAAATCTGTATTTTTCTTTCCTACTGAAGAGTAAATCAAAAGAGAAAAACTTATTTCTAGTACATCCCAAATTTAAAATAATGGACAAACCCAACATTTTTTGTAATCGTTTATAACAGCAATGTATGACTGTAATTAAAAGTATTCATAAAGATCCTGGGTCAAAGAATACATTAGACTTTATAGTCTTTCCAAAAGTTGTAAAAGTGGTGTTAAATGCTCTCTTAAACTCCAGTGTCTGCTGCTGCAGAACAGAAGTATCCGGTTGCATGAGAACTGAAAGCCAGCTCTCCTGAAAGGCATAAATATCATAGTTAAATCTGTAATATATCACACATATTTGCCACAGAGAAGAAATCAGCTTTAAGCCAGACTCCTACTAGAGACAAAGTAATGCAGCAGGTAGATGGATAACTTCAATCAGTACAGGGGATATGTTTTACTAAATAGTAGGATTCCCCAGCATGAATGCAACACTTCAGCATGAAGCACCTACAGCTCCTGTAGGCTCCCAAAGAAAACTTTCACTGGTGTGGAACAAGAGCTTCCTGTGAGTAAGGATCATCTCACAGAGGGCAACTCCTGAGAATATTCAAATGCTAAATTCATACCACTGCTTTGTTTCTCTTGCAAACTAGAGACCTGGAATGAAATTTAACCCAAAGTGCGGTTTTTGAGAATAGACCAGAAAGCCATCAAGTAAGTATTTGTTTTCTTAGTAAATAGTATGGATAAACTGGCAATACCCTAAGAACATCAGCAGTTTGTAATTGTCCTGTAATGATTCTGCATAGTCCTGAAGCTTCTGGCCCCATCCTCATCCCAAACACTGGACTGCCTCAGGATCTGCCCTTACCTGGTACAGATGTGCTGCCTTGGAGCTGACTGCCACAAAAGCAGCTCTGTTGGGAGAAGGAGGCAGGAGAAGCATGACTCACCCTCCATCTGTGTACCCATGAATCAGGAAATGCATTAACACTTGATCTTACTGTTATCTGCTAAAGCACAACAGTCAGAACTCTCAAGACTGAGTCTGGGCTTGGGTGTTTTGTAGCCTTCAAGGGAACAGAATGAATGAGAAACCAGAGTGTCCAGTCTGATGTCAGGTCCTTTCCTGAGCTTCCTGCAGACATGCTGTACCCAGCCTTGTGCTTGGGCTGTCTTGCCTGGCTGGCCGGATCTCAGAGCTGCTGTGTCACTGCCAGTGTGCCCATCCCTGGGCTATGTCTGCCCCACCTTTCTATCAATCTTTAGGGAAGCACAGACATGCTGCAGAGGGCTCTTGCTGTTGCCATGGCTCTTGGCTTCCTGTCATCTGCCGGGGAGCTCAGCCTTAAACCTCCCTGACATGAAGATCACAGGCTGTATTGTTACTTTTCTTGATTGTGGCAAGTGCTCTTGCTTATCAGATGCTCAGAAAATGGATATTTGATCAATATTATAGACATAACAGGGCATTGGCCAATGAATTTAAAACGTTGTCTCATTACTGGCAGTGCTTGATTATTGGTTTCCATAATCTTTACCTGCACTTATTAAATGGGCAATACAAGCTTAAATAGCTCTAAGTGATGATCACCTCTCTAGAAGATATTCTGTGCATTTTCAAGAGAGTATCAGTTAAAAATTTTTAAAAAAGCAATCTTTTACTGAGTGCTCTGAAGTTGTCAGTGTCATTGCCAAGGAGGAGAAGGAACTTCCTAGCATTTAAATTTTTAAATTACCATCTAACTCAAAGACAACTGGCGTGTTAAGTGTAGTACCACACTGACAGCAAGATGGGGGAGGTGGTGCTGCTCCTCTACTCAGCACTGGTAAGACACATCTGTAGCGCTCAGAGCAGTGCTGGACTCCCCACTACTGCAGAGGAATGGACATAGTGGAGACAGTTCAGCAATGAAGCAATGAAGCTGGACTGCTGAATATGGTGGGAACATCTGTCATTTCAGGAGAGGCTGAGAAAGCTGAAACTGTTCAGCCTGGAGAAGATAAGTCTCATGGAGTATCTTACCAATGTATACAAATATCTGATGTGGGAATTAAATATCTCCCTCAGACTCTTCTCTGTTGGTGACCAGGGAAAGAACAACAGGTGAGGGATGCAACCTGGAATACAGGAAATTTATTTAAACAAATAAAAAATCTTTCTTACTGTGAGAATAGTCATTACACAGAAGCAGATTGCCCACAGTGGTTGTGGAGTCCTCATTCTTGGAGATAGCCAAACCCCAAATGGACACAGTCCTGAGTAATCTCCTAATGTCTCTGAGCTGTGGGGTTTGACTTCCTATCCCTCCAGTTCTGTTCCTTCACACCTGGCCAGTCTCTTTCCAAAACGATTTAGCTTTTAATAACTGAGCTCTTAATAACTGAGTGACAGGCTGTTTATAGGAGTATTGTTTTTTTGTAGCCATCTCTTCTTTTACTACAGAGCATTCAGAGCTTCACTTATATATATATATACATATATATATATATATATATGTGACCTTTATTAGCAAAGGGATATTTCCAGGCCTTTCTTCTCAAGGAAGTCCTCTGCTGTGACTGCTACTCAGCCTGAAACCATTTGTGTTCCAATATTCCTCACCGTTTGACACATCCATAATATTCCTTCTAACTATTTTCCTTTAAATTATTTCACAACAGCAATTTCTTTATTTTCTCTCTTTTATTTCCCTAGGACTTACTGACATCAAACTGGACACTTTGGTTTCTCATTCTTTCTGTTCCCCCCAGTGATACAAAGCACCCAAGCCCAGGTTGGGAATTTCTGACTGGTGTGCTTTACTGGATAACTATAAGGCCAATTAAATGAAAGCTTTATCTGGCACTTTCCTTCCTGAGCTATAAAACATTGTCTGTGTGTTTTCTAAGAACCAGGACAGTCACAGAAAAAGAGTCAGAATGAGTATCTGAAAGGTTTCTGCTACTTGAAGTAAGTAAGTGCTACTCCCTTGTCTGAAGACAGAAAGGTCACCAAGTTTTCCCATATTCTGTACCACCAATTCATCACGGTGCTTCTAACATTGACACACAGGCATTTTCTTTCCAGTCTTTTTATATGCTAGAAAAAGCATCAAAGAACATTTCCAAGGTGGTAGCAATGCTGACAGTTAAACCCCTTAATTTTTGTACCTTTGTCAGGCAACAACATCTGGTACAACAATCCTGCATAGTACAAAACAATTTCTAAATGCTATTTTGTGTTTTGGAAAGAGTGGCCTAGTTTAGTACAGGTTAAAATGAAAATAATTCATTTTTCATGATTCAGAAAATAAGAAATAAAATTAGGTGCTGAGAGTTGATGTTTTTTCACTAATAATATCCCTGCAAAATGAGATAGGGACTGCTTGGTTTGTGTTCCCATTTCAGTAGCTGATAGTAAGAATGAAGATGAGACTTGCTAACTATTTTAGCAAAAGCTGTTGTCCTCCCTGAATTCATGTCATAAACATGAATGTGAAAGAAATGAAACCAAATTGCCCGGAAAGATATCTCATTCTTACACTGAAGCCCCAGCTGGGGAGGGAATCCTATCTCCAGGCAATATGTATGCAACCAGAATGCAATGGATGAGAGGAGACCCTGGTTTCTCACATCCCACAGCCCGGGCATTTTGGGTACCATCTGCTGCACAACCACTCTGAGCTGGGATTGAGCAAGGGTGGAACACAGTTCATCTGCACATACATCACCTTCTCCCTGCTTTCCCCCTCACAACTCCTTCCTTCTCAGCATCCTCAGCAAGACGTAATCTAAATGTGCTGGGATTACCAGAGCAAGTTGAGTTTGCCAGTTCATGCAGTGACACATACCAGTCTTGGTGGGAAAAGTGATTCCTATTTGCTCTGGGCTGCAGATTTGTGCTGTCAGAACAAACATGTTTGTGCTGGTCTCACCCATGGCCTTACATGCATTTTATGGTTATAAGGCATTTTACACTTGTGTGATTGGGGAAAGAGAATGTAAATAAAAAAATGAAATGGAACAAATTGCCTGGGGAATAAATTTGGTAAAGAGTGTTGTATTCTAGTTGTATTACAGCTTTTCTTTAAAGACTATAGTATATGATTATGCAAAAAGTTCAGTGAAAATCTTTAAGGCATCACAAAATAACCCGTCAATTATGCTACAGTACATATGTTTGCAACACTGAAATGTGGACAAAAAAAAATCTATAAAATACTTTGAACAGCATCCTGTGGGATTGCAAAGTCCTGCTTGCCTGGAAAACTAGATACAACTTTAATAGTGTTCCCATGGCTACCATCGTGCTGTGTTTGCCAATAAATCTGAGAAATCTGAAGAAAAATAATAAGGAAGGGTCACATACCTCTGCATATAACTAGGAAAGGGAATTTTACTGATTTGCATACTCAGTCTTATTCATTGTCACTGGATTTGCAATGTTCTCTTTCCCCTGACATTCTCTCCAGTTCAGGTGAAGTCCTACATCATTTGCTCACTGCAACATGACCCCTGAGAAGCAGTGATTCTGACTGCTCCTCTTTTATCCTGCACAAAGTGAAATACATCCTTCCATGGCTCCTGTTAATTGAGGAAATAATCAAGCTGCCTGTTATGCTCATGAATAGGGAAAAAAACCTGAAATAAACCTTTCCTTTATCACTGTAAACTTTAAGAAAAACAAGGGATTGTGATTGTATTCTATTTTGCATTTTATTGTCTTATTTTTATTTGTCAAATTCTGTCAATAGGCTTGGCTTTTTACAAGACAGAGGAAAACCCCTGCTGTCCTAGGGAAATCAAATGTGTATAAATACTAAGTATGTATTAATTTAGCTGCTATTTTACAGAGCTCACTGCTATTATGAGAAGTTGTAAAGTTTCAGACCTGACATCCTCCTGTGTTTTTCTTGAAAGCACAGATGCCTACCAGAGGCACATTAGAGGGATAAGGATGTGCAGGCAGCCGAACCATTTAAGAGAGGTCAAGTTTCACAAAGAAAAGAACATATGGAGAACAAAACATACAATCAGTTTTGTTACTCTGTACATAGATTATGAGATGTTGAACTGGAATCAGCATGAACAGTGGCATGATATCAACAGGTCTAAAGAGAGTATTACATGAAAAGTAGGAGCAAGTGGAAGGAATGGACAAAATGAAAATTGGCAACCATAGAAATGTTGCAGCAGCAATCTAGATGAAAGTGCAAGGTGAAAGGATATCATGGCAGTTTGAGAAGTTACTACACTGAGATACCCAGATGGTTCTGTTAGGGAACACAAGACAAAAGACATCTCACCCATGAGTCCTGCTTAAAACCTAGAGGGGGATAACAAGGGCTAGAAATAATTCTGAATTTTTGAAGCCCCATATGATAACAGGGAAAGTAAATGAGAGTGAAGAATGAATGAAGAGAGAGAGGGAGATCTCATTTTTCTATGTGGAGTTAGAACAATACTGGAAAAGCTGTTACATAAGCAGGTATACGTATGCATGTGTTGACATGAACTCAAGTACAAAAACTTAAAGATAGAGAGTCTGTTTTTTTAATAATGTCATCCAGGATCAGGAATAATATATAGAAGGGGAAGAGAAATAAAATTATGTAAGTGGAGCCCCATGAGGCTTAAGTGTTAAGTGGAAGAGAGGGGAAGAGAAGGCAATTTTAAGAAAGATACAGTTGAAGGGCATTCAGAGAGGAGCTATGAAACTGAAGTGCCATGCAGGCTTAAGGCAGAGAAAATGATAGGTTCTGCTGAATGTAGCCAATAGACTGAGATGGATGAAAGTAGAAAGGAGGTCTATAGAGAAGGTGTCTCTAGAGGTCACAGCTGACCTTGGTAAGGGGTGTTTCAGTGGAGTGGAAATAGCAGAGAGCAGCTTAGGGGAATCTGAGGGGCAGCAGAATGGTGAGAGAGCCAGAGCATCCAAGGTAGGCATCACATGAAGGGTCTGCAACAGTCAGGGGAAAGCAGAAGCTGCTGAAAGACAAGGGGCATCACATCAGGGACTGAAATATACAGTGAAATGATAAAAGAGTAAAATTAAATAATAAAAAAGAGAAAGAGAAGAGAAAGAGAAAGAGAAAGAGAAAGAGAAAGAGAAAGAGAAAGAGAAAGAGAAAGAGAAAGAGAAAGAGAAAGAGAAAGAGAAAGAGAAAAAAAGAAAAAGAAAAAAATTAACAAAGACACTTGAATTAAAACTAATGGGTGACTGTAGCTGAAGAGAAACTGGAAACATGGAAGTGAGTGGGAAAAGAAAAAGGGCAACAGATGAAAAAGATTCCCATGCCAGAGATGCTGGCAGAGGACAGACAAAATACGAAGCATGTGTAGGCAGGGAGAGTGGAGCTGAAAAGGAGGGAGGTTGTATATCAGCTCAACAGAGGCTGAATGATATCTGGTCACAGTATAAACTTTCATGCTGTATTGTGCTATTCTAAGATGTGACAGAGTTTAACACTGCAGGAAAGGATTAAATTTAAAATACTTTTCTTCAGTTTATGAGAAAAAATAATATTAGCTCATCTAGTCTGCTCTTGAAGACAATCCTGACTTAAGGGCCATTCAAGTTCAGCTAGGTATCCTTGTATAGAGCACAGTAAAAACAGACAAAGGCATCTGGAGAGATGAAAGTGGCATATGGAGAACTCATCAAGAAATGCTTGCCTTTAACACAAAGCTTTTCTAGTTTCAGTGTTTCCTGTTTCATACCCAGATGAAAATAAAATGTTACCGAGCTTCTTCCTAATAAAAGAAACAGAAAAACTCAACTCAGAAGTAGACTTTATTCATTTTCTATCCACATGGCAGATTCAGGTTCAAATCTGTGTTTGTGTATACTCACACAATTTTTGTGTACATTTGATTTGAGTTGATTTGAGTAATCTAAAAAGAAAAACAACAAGGCATGTATCTTCTACCAGAAGATGACATGTAAAATTGTCTTTTTTCAAATTTTTTTTGCAATTTTTGAAGAAGTTTAAAATTTGACATGCAGATAAGATGGCTGGCTAGCTGTCTGACTAGCTGCCTTCTGAAGCTGGAACACCAAGGTTTGCTATTCCCTCTATTCCCAAAATATTCTGAAGACACAATGTGCAATTCCTTGTGAACCAGTACTGTTCTTAGGACAGAAATTTATTCACTGACTTCAGAGAAAGAGGGTGAGGTCCTAACTAGTTGCTGAGAGAAGCAGTAATGGAAAGCAATGTCCTTGACTGGAGAAACTGAGTGTTAGTCTTAAGTTTTCATATGCCTTTTCTGATGGAATAAATACATATCAGGTTCATGCTTTTACAGCAGCTCTTTACAAAGCATGCTTTCTACATAATGCTCCACGTTTTACAGTCTTGCCTTGAAATTAGTTCAACATAGTCTTTTTACAGAAGCATGGAAATCAGATTGCCCTTATAGACCAAGCAATACATTCCTTTGTCCCAAGCCTGTCAAGAAGTCAGAACATCCCCCCAGCTGGAAACTATAATTAGAGCAATGGTTAACTGCATAGACTTACTGTCAAGTCATTTGTCATTCCACAATTACAACAAAATCAGCAACTTATCACCAGTTAAAATTTCGTACTTGTTTGTAAAATCTTCTTCTATTAATTAAAATATTGACTATTTTGCCACAAATTTCCCTAAAGATTATATCTGCAAGTTTTAAATTGCTGAAATAAGAAAACATGAAGGGTAATAAGAGCAATGCAAGGAGTACATGTCTTCTTGTCTGCTGCCTGCTAGCTGGAAGCACATCTATGGGCAAAATGCCTTATGTACCACCCTTCCAGGGAGCTTGATATTTTAGTAAATCAGAAATTCAGAGCCAATTAAGCCCTTTCAGATATTAAGTAAATGCCTCAGAATTTTTACTGTACCTTAAATAAAGATTACTTTTGCATCCATATTGACATTCTGAGGTGCTGAGCAAGGCAGGGGTGGGGATGATTGAGTCATGTTTCTCCCTCATGTGAACATTTTCACACTAAACAGTGGAAGTGATGAAAGGAAGGTTCCTCTGCTCTCTCCCTCATGAATCCATGCCTGGCTGAATGCTATTTTATTTTACAGTGTATGGATGCATTACAAAACAGTGTAAATTTGGAATTTTAGCTGGTACTGTTCAGATCCACATATGATGATGAGGAGTTCAGCTTTTCTCATCTCTGCTCTGAAAAGGAAAATGTTGTCCTCATTCTGTTGAGGATTTCAAAGGTCTTATGTGAGGCAAAACCTTGCAGAGAGATTAGGATCATGCTTAGACTTTCTCACAAACCCACCAGCAGCATGGAAATAAATAGCATCTAAAGGAAAAGAGGAACTTTCCAAATGGAAGATAAACCAAATACTGAACTGTTACTGCAGATCAGTAGAGACCTCTCCTTTGTGTTAATCATCCAAAGGGTGGAAGCAGACCAGCCATTCCCTTGACACTTTAATGAGTGCATAATTAATTCACTCCTGAGATCCCAAACAAAGTAGCAGACAGTTACCTGTTATGTGTGCCTGCTGCAGCAGGAATGATCTATCTGAGCTACACTTGGAAAGAGTTAATTTGTAGATGGAGACAACATAGGAAACACCAATAAAGTAAACATTGGAGAAGGGCTTAAGATGGACTCAAACAACAAAATCAGAGTGATTCTCCTACAGATATGCTCACAAAATCCCCCTTTAAAGAAAATTACATGCATGATACATCAACAAGAAACACACTCTGAAGTTCATATTTTTCAGTGGTAAGATAATCATTATTTAAAGGTTGTAATACTGCATTTTTAGGCACTGATATTTACTTGCATTTCAAGAAATGGAGTGAGGATTTGGAAATAAAAAGTACCACATGAACTAAGCAATTATCTTTTGTTTAAAACTATCATGAAGAATATAGGTTTAACTATTGATGTGGAACAAGCACGCTAGCATGTATTTACGGATTGAACTGAAGATAAAATACAGTGACATTAAACTAAAGGATATTAAATTTTTATCTAAAGTGTACTGTGTCAAAAACTAAGAGCATATTATTTACAAGTTATTAAGATTCCAAATCAATGCATCTAGGTACAGATTTGTAATTAAATAAGGTTGTTTAGATTATATTCCTTGAGCTTTGATAAAGGTGCCTAAAGCCAAGAAATTGATAAATGTGATTATGAAGACTGCAGTGTAACATTGGTGTACAACTCTGTGAAGATTTAATAAAATTTAAGAAATTTTGAATCCTGGGATTCAATTAACATATGGAACAAATAATGATCAGGTTTTAAACAGTCAAGATGTTTGACAAAAAACCCCAAATGCTTAATGGTGATGAAAGCTTCAGATGGAAGAGCAGACAAGAACTGCCACACAAGAAGAAATAGGCAGAGTGGCTGTTTGGAGCTGTGAGCATGGAGAGCTGATTTAAAGCCTAGGAGATCCATTCAAGGATCCCACACTTCCCTCAGCACTTATTTATATGTTTACTTACATATCCAGAAAAAATTATGAAAAGCCAGACACACTGTCAATCACTGAGGTACCCCACTGGAAATTCCATTTCCAACAATTCCCCATTGAGATCAATTTCCAAAATATGTCAGCCCTCCATGTTTAAATCAATTTTAACACATTTTATTGATGCTATATAGCAGTAATTAATCAGAATATAGGCAGTACATACAAAATCTGTTATGATTATGGAGTTACATTTAGCAAGCAAACTTGTACCCTATCAGAATATGAAATATTTGCTAAGATATGTTTCTTCAGAAAACTACCACACTTTTGACAGCAGTTCTAACTCAAACTCTTATCTGAAGTATTATTATATGTTAGCTTTAATTATTAAGTTATATGAATCATTACACTTACCTCATGAATATTAGCAAAAAAATTCCAGAGTTTTCTGATACACTAAATCTTATCCTGAAAATCTTTATATTACAAAGCCAGAGGTTTCAGTTGTTTCTTCTAAAACTCCAGGGTATGAGGCATCTCTACTAATGTTAAAAAAAGTGTAATTCTAGGAGGTGTTGTTTAGCATCATCTGAATAAACCAGCGGAGAGCAAAATGTTTATGGTTATGATGTAAGTATCTTTCTCTTATTTTCCCAAACACAAATCCATCATTAATAATTTTATCTCCATGTAGTATTTGGCACATAGCAATGAATTTTGTTAAAAGACATCTCTTTTAATTTTCCTCATCCCCTAAAAATTTTCCCTATAATTTCAGCTTCTTTTTAAGCAAAATTTATTTTTCAGATAGACTAGTTTATACTGATTACTCTTTCCTCCTTCTAAAATATAATCTTTTTCTAGTTGTTTGTGTAGTTGGTTAGATGTGGGGAAATTGCCCCCTTTTTAACTATTAAATCTTAAGTTTCTGTCTTGACTTTTCTAGTTCTTACTCCTATTTTTTTTTCCTGAATGTCCCTTGGTCAACCTATAATTTCCCTCAATTTTGAAACTTTCTTTATTTAACTGATTGGACAGCCAAGTAAATAATCAAAGAAGAATAAAAGTTATTTAATTTATGTGTTTGTGCAGGCCTGGATTTCATGCTCATGAAAGTTATAGCCTATACTATAACCTAGTAAATTACTTTTGCTACAATGCTACAATTTTGAAAAAAGACCCAAAAATACTAGACAGCCAGCTTAATTTTCAGTGATGTTCATGGGTTTTGATGGTTCTTAACAAGAACAGGCAATAAAATCTTAGAAGGAAATAAAATCACAGGATTAAAGTATGGCGAACAGAAAACTGTTCACTTTATATCTGTAAGTTAGAAGGAACTTATTCTAGGAAAAGACATCAATACCCTTCTTATGTCTAATGAAATATTATTAGACTTCTAATAATGCAAACCTGCTGCTTTCATCTCACTGTCCTTCTGTCTCTAGTTACAAACAAAAGCGGTGATTTTGAGTCAAATGTCTCAGCAAATTTGTGACAGAAGATATTTTGTAACTCTGTCATTCAGCGGCTCAGTCTGTAACACAGACATTAGAGAAGACATCACTAACTTCTACCAGAAAGGAACATTTCTCTCCTGCCAGATATGGTAGGATACCTCTCATAGCAAGTACCAAATGACTGCATGTAACTGCTCTCACAGAACAAGAATCAAACCCAAATTAAGGATGGACTCAGAGGCTATTTTGTTTTTTCTTTCCTTGCTTTCAAGTGAAACCCACTATTTTGTGGAGATCAGACGATTTATAAGGATTTAATTCTCCCAGTGAGTAACTGATTGGACAGATTGGCAGTTCTGTTGGCACCAGTCACCACATAGAAGATAGGGAAATGCAGTTCAGCTTGCTGAGGTTATGTTTGCTGTAGTAAGCTTCTGCCCATGGTGCAGGTTCTAGCAGTGCTAGAGCTCATTTAGGATCTTGTAATGACCATTTGAGCTCAGTGAGAAATTTCCCAGTGTTCTACATTACTTCTGTGTACTGGCTGCACTCAGGTGTGATTCAAATCCACTGCCTCCCTTAGCAAGAACCTTTCAGTCCTTGTCAAGAAGGACTGAAAAGCCCTAAGGCAGTCTAAATTTTCATGTGGACAGATCCACACTGACTTTGAGCCTCCCCATGCTCGGATAGCCTCTGTCTAGCTCTTCTCATTTGCAAATTAGAGCTGGAGTTAGAAGTGGTGGGCAAAAGAAAAGTCCTTGGCAACACCTATAATGTGACTGAAAAAAAGAGAAGACGTCTGACAGATTGATGGAGCTGAAAAAATACCAGTGAAATCAGATACATTAAGGAGAGTTCATGGACTTAAGTTATGGTCTGATTCTGTACAAGACTATTAAAATAGAAAAGGACACAATTAAGAAATTTGACCAGCAGGCTGATAATTTGGTATTTAGTAAGTCAGCACAAATGTAATTCTAGGCCTGAGAGATACAAAATTAAACCCCTCATTTAAGTGGAATTTTTGCATGCTTATGAAACATGCAAAGAATGTTACTGCAATTTAATAAACTCTGTTCCTCTGTACCTATAATAAAGTAAGCCATATACTCAGGAGAGTAAGAAAATACCAGTGGAGAAAACCTACGTGAAAAATGTACATTCCACATCAGAGACAGTTTACAAATTAAAACAAAACAGAGAAATTAAGTAAAGGATGATGCATAAGTTAACAATGCCTGGAGGCAGCCTTAGCTTTAATGCCAACAAATCATGCAGGTTTAACACAGTTATTCACTCCGGTGTTCAATAAAAAATGAGGTTACTATAAGAATACCAAAGATATCCTTAAAGAAACACACTCAGCAATAAGTCATATGAACTTTACACTGCAGTGTAGAGGGCAGATATATTATGCATCTAAATAATGCATGTTTTCTCAGGATTTGAAACTTAGCTACAAGTTGTGAGGTAGCAGTGGAAAGCTACTGTCATCAATGAATTTAATTAGGATTTACTATATAACAGGACAGGACAGTCCTGTCCAGGTCACTATATTAGGAAAGTTATGACATGAATTCACTGAAATTTGTCATATTATCTTAAATATCTTGCAATTAAAAAAATTTTACACAAAATGATCATTTATTTTCTAGTAAAAAATTTTGATTTTTTTTTTAGTTTCACCTTTTTATAAGGTGAAACTTGAATAAAGGTGGCATACTGAAGAGTTGAAAGAGACAGAAAAAGAGAAAGAGAAAGGGAGAAAGAGAAAGAGAAAGAAAGAAGGAGAAAGAAAGGGAAAGAGAGAGAGAAAGAGAGAAACAGAGAAAGAAAAAAGAAAGAAAGAAAGAAAGAAAGAAAGAAAGAAAGAAAGAAAGAAAGAAAGAAAGAAAGAAAGAAAGAAAGAAAGAAAGAAAGAAAGAAAGAAAGAAAGAAAGAAAGAAAGAAAGAAAGAAAGAAAGAAAGAAAGAAAGAAAGAAAGAAAGAAAGAAAGAAAGAAAGAAAGAAAGAAAGAAAGAAAGAAAGAAAGAAAGAAAGAAAGAAAGAAAGAAAGAAAGAAAGAAAGAAAGAAAGAAAGAAAGAAAGAAAAAGAAAACTGGATGGGGGGGTGGGGAAATGACAAAAGTCCACTTGGCAACCTCAAATATTTTTGCATATTTAGGAGGAAAATGGAAGCTCATAATATCATTAATACATAATTTTTAGATTCCCCTTTCCATATAAAAACACCACCACTCCCAAACTCAGATTTTTTCTAGAATTTCATAGCTAAATATTTCCTAAAAAAAGAAAGAACAGCATTTTGGGATGAATATATTTTTTTTAATTTGCTAATTTCAGAAAGCATTTGGGACAGAAAAAACTTGTTGATTGGCATTATTAGTGATAGTTCTCTTGTTACTTTTGTTATTCTAACTACTGTATAGTTTAATATTCATGAAAACCTCTTCTTTCTGGCAAAAGTCTCAGCCTAAAACAGATGACCTTTACATTTTTAATCATGTAATCATTTTCCTTGCTCTTCTGAGGTGTGTGTATATTCAATTGCTTTAGAAAAGAAATAACAAAATAGAAAATACTGCCCCTATGCTATCCTTCTTGTCCAAACAATGTGAATTTAAAGATCAAACTGAATGAATTACTCTGAATGATTGAAGATTACAATATTCACAATTATTCACAGAAATGACTGATTTTATTTTAATATTTCGGCAGTACTTACTATCTTGTGACAGAGGAAAAGAGAATTTTAGATGGTAACATGAGGGAAAGGACAGGCAAGAAATAATTTCTTGGGTTCACTTCTGCCTTGATGTAAAAAGCTGCCAAGTGATTCTCTGCTGGGGCAGAATCAGGGCCAGCTGTAACTGCCCCGTCCATTTCTGGAGAGGGAAAAGCCACGTGTTTCCTTTTCACTGCTAAGGGTTGGTTTTCCCATAGGGAAGCAGACTGAAACCAGGGGTCTTCCTGGTCCCTGGGGGTAGAGTGAAATGATACTGATAGCTTGAAATGGACTTTTGAAAAATCCCACCTCTTCTTACAACGTGTAGTTTTGGAAGCCTGTAGGATGGTTCCCACCTCTGACAGATGTCCACCTTGCAACGAGAGCACAAGAACAGGTGGGACATGGGACAGACAGACTGCCTTGCATTAAATCATTCTTTTAGTATGAAATACAGAAACATTCTTGGCAGCAAAAACCAGAATAAATGTGTAGTGGCCTGGCTATATAATGTAGAAAACATGAAAGGTACAACAACAAGGAAATTAAAGATTACAGATTTCTGCTAATTTTGTCTAAATGAAGTTAAAATTCTTGTTTGTTTGCATTGAGACTTTCCTGAAAAATGGGAATTGAGAGTGTTTCCATCAGTCAGCACTGCTTATACCATGAAGATGTACACTTTCTTGTAGGAACCCACAGATGACTAAACCACACAGAGCTGAGGTTTGGGCTATTTCAGCTGGTCTCCAGCTTCCCTGATAAATAAATAACCAATTAGGCTATTATATAAAAATTAGGCACCTAAAAATGGTTTGGGGATCCTTGATTCTTTAGATGTGCATAAGACACACTGAAAGGTCATTTATCAGACCAAAATCCTTAGCAAAAAAACTACTTTGGCAAGATTAATCTAATCTATTTTATATGTCTACAGTGCAGACAGCCACTTGGGCACATCAAGGCTGTGATTCATCTTCTGATATAGATGTTGAAAACAGACCAGTTGAGTCCTGCAGCAGAAATACCTATTTCTTTCCACTGATTCTGAAGGGATTATAAAATCTGTCCTTTATAAAGCATTCTTTCCACTGGTTTGCACAGACATAGATGTCTGAATATTAAAGACATCAAAACGTAGAGGACATGAATTCCATCCCTACTTTGACCATGATCAGACAAGAATCAAGTCCTGAGTTCCTCAGAACTGGAGCACCTGGTTTCAGACAATTTGATAAGACAGTTTTAAGGGCCTTTTGCTTTTTAAAACAGGTTAAGTATCCAGTTCGTAAGTTTAAGCACCTCTAGGATCAAGCAACAGCAAGAACAGTTTTCAGATCATCATTCAGGCCTTGGGCAAAATGAAAGTTTTTGCTCTCAGAATGTAAATCTCTATTACACTAACCTTTGGATTCACATCTTTATGTAAATTAGTTTTTTCCTTTGTTTAGAAGCTGTTTCTAGACTTCTGTACTAAACTCTCCACTCTGGCAAATTTGTCAGCATTTGGGTAATATATTTGGCAACTGCCAGTTTACTTGCCTCTCTCTGGATGTATTTCTGTTACAAGCAGGCCAAAACATGCATCCCTTTTCCAAGAAAAGACCTAGAAAGAATCTTGACTAAGAAGATTATTTATGAATTGCAACAGGACAACTAGTGATTTTTCTACCATTTCCCTTTCACAGCAGTCAGAATGAACTGGTGCTGTCATCTATAGCTCATAGGCAGAGCTTGCTAGAGGTCAATTTATGATTTAATTTGGAAATGACAACTACATCCTCTGTTATTTTCATAGCTGGCAAAACAGAAATGAAAAGATCAAAAGAGAGGAATAGATGTAGCTCCAACTGATGATAGATTCTAAAGAGGCACACTGCAATTTTGCTTTTATATTCAGGTAAAACAAATAAGGCAGAATCATTCATACTGTAATATCCTGTATATAACTGACTGTGTCTTTTTATCTTGTTTCTTACTACTTTTCATTGTCTTGCATTTCAGGCTGATCAGAATGCATCTTGTGAGACTTGAATAGATGACTCTGAGCTGCACCCCACACATTAACATTCTTCATCATGGCTAGCCACAAGGTTGTATTAGCTTATTTCTGTTCTGGAAGACACACAGAGTGCTACTTAGCTCCTCACTGAGTTTGCAGCGCCATGAATTCCACCTGCCAGAACTCCTTCTCACATTTGATAACCCTGGTCTATGACAGCTTTCAAGAGAGTATGATTGAAATTGCAGTGTTAAACATCTTCCACCAGAAGATTTTGGGGCTTCCATGAGCCCCAAAATACCAGCTGCCTACCCATAGGCTACTGGTGGCAAGACTGCTGTCTGCTCCTTGTTTTAAAATACACTGGCTTGAGTTGATCAGCATCTGAAATAATTCCTTTGATCAATGTCCTGTCTTACTATGTAAAACTGCACTTCTGGTATTCGTGTTTAAGCAGAAGACCCTTTCCTCCTTCCAAATTAAATTTTCTATCATCAAGGATCATTTTATTTTAAACAGAGGATATCTAAAAGCCTAGAGTTAGCATTATCTAATGACATTTAAACCCCTCTGGTTTATTTGTTCCTTAAACCATTGGTGTCTTAGTCCTCGAGAGTAAAATAAAACAGTTTCTATAACTAGATAGTGTAGTCATTAATTACGTAAAGATCAGTAATTAAGTGAAGATCAGATCCTTGTTCTGTTGACCCCGGAAGCAGCATTTTATAAATAGAAAGCAAAATCAATTACTGGGAAATTGTGATGTTTTTGAAGGAACTACCTCAATTAAAGTGTCACCAGTCTCACAAGTGATTCTGAATGACTATCTAGGTATACCATGCCATAATTTTATTAATAATCCTATAGTCAGATTCAGAAAGTGCTGTGGAAAGATGGTGCAAAGTAGTAGAATTCAACTGGTTATGGCAGCACATAGATCCATTCACACAGAGCACTGGGCTCTATGTCCAAGTACAGGCTGCCAAATGTTTCAATTGCATCAGGCAGCTTTTTGAAAAAGTTGGGGATTGCTGTCTTTTGGATTAGGGGATGTGGAAGCAGGTTGTTTATTTCAGGGTTCTGCATTATTTTCAAGCTCTGTTGCACAATTTCTGAGTGTGTTTCAGAAACTATTTCATCTTGACTGTATTGTCCTTGTTTGAAGCTAAGATAATGTGGGGGTTTTCCTCCATGCAGTAAAGTAGCTAAGCAAGACTAGAAGTAAGTGGTCCCAGAGATTTGATAAGAAAAGATAAGTACACACAGATGAGATACTAATAAACATTATGTAATGGCCTGGCTTTAATCACCGTGATGTCTGTTTTATTTCAAGGCCTTGTGCTTCTTTTTCATGTGTCCTTACACAACAATTGAGTTGAGGGTTGTCCTGGGTTTCAATGCCTGACTTTTATTCAAAACTTAAGAAAAACTTATCACTAAAACCAACAGAACCCTCTGTTTTCTTTGACTTGGTAAAGTTAATATTTGCTGCAGATTAGAATTTTCTTTGAAAACCTTGGCCAGCTCTACTGATTTTGGATAGCTTTTAGATCCAAACTGTTTAAGCGACAGGATTTCTGCATTCAGAGCATCTGTGTATCTGAGCAGCTTCAGAAACATGTGCTAGTCCCCTCCACTGCAGTTAAGATTGTCTGCTCAAAGGCTCAGCACTCCTGAGGGAAAATGCTGAGAAAATACAAAGAATTCTGCTGATGAGGTGCGTTTCAAAGATGAACTGCATGAATCTGTACCCCTAATGACTTGCTGCAGATCTAAACTGCATTAGCACACAACAACGTAATCAAAGAAAACAGGTAAATGTTTGACAATTAATTTTTTTAAAAGCGAAGGTGAAAAAAATATTCAAATTATAATTTTTACATAAGGAATAATGAAACAGCCAGTAATTATGACACATAAAACATTTGCTGTGATTGAAATTGTTATTATGTGCCTCAGTTACACTCAATAGTCTCTTTCTGCACAGTTGAGCTAGCTGAAAACTGTGGATATGCTTCATGTTAAACATAGTAGCAAAAGGGTAATTCAAGGTATCAGAATAAAAAAGAAGGTTAATAAATTACACTAAATTCCATTTGGGTTTTTTCATTTGCTTTTTTATTCATGCATGGGTAAATGTGCATTATCTGTTGAGATTTCATATTTTTCTCTATTGTAGCAAAGCTGCTTGCCCTGATAATTACACATATTTGGAAAATGACTAATAATTTGCTTATTAAAGAAAAATCACTCTAAATTCCTACTGTGTTTCTCTCTTTTTAATTTTTTTTATTAGAATCATTGCATATTCTTTTCAAATTCTCCTCACAGGCTAGAAACTATGCATTTCAATAACTGCGAGTTGGAGCTTCAATAATAAATTAGAGCCTCAGAGCAGGGCACACAGAGGATGGGTCATGCAGTGCATGTACACATCTGACTGTATTATTAATGGATCCTAATTCTTTTTTACTTATGAGCTCTTCAACCGGATACCTTTTTATCATAAAGGAAAAGAGAAAAATAAATAAAACCCAGAAAACAACCCCCCCAAAGCCCCAAAAGTAACAGAACATAGAAATAAAGCAAACTAGTTTCCTTGTGCCAAAATAGAATTGGATACTTAATAAAATTTCACATTTAACAGTGCACTAATGAAGTGAGTTCCACAGTAATAAGCCTGGTTTGGATTCCTCTTTAAAATAGAAATATTTTGATTATTTCAAATGAGAGCATGCACTGTGGACATACTGTAGATGCTGAGGAAAAATGTTCTTTTGTATTACAGAAACCAGTTTTAACACTCAAGTTTGCTAAAAATAGTGTAAAATGCTCTACCACAGTCCCCAGAACAAATGTATTAAATGAAGAGCAACATTGTCCCCTAGTGGTAAAACAAATATCTTATATAAAATGAAGTCTGATTCCTGCATTGAAATAGTCAGTGCTGTGGACTTACAGAGAACAATACACTCCCCAGCACATACAGACAGTGCTAAAATCTCACTGGATTCAAATGTGCTGGTTCCCTCGAGAAATTGAATTTAGTTTTAATAGCAAGCAGAATATTCAAATGGCACAGAAATTTAATTTAACCTAGTCTAGCCCTCAAACAGAGAAGCTATTTGTATNTATATATGCAGTGAATTTGCAGGCCAAAGACAGGCTGCAAAATGATGAAGGGAGAAGGCGGGAAAGCCCCAGACTTTACTCGATTCAATACAGGATAATGAGTGTCAGCTTTTTTGTTTCATTTGGCAGAGGACCAGAAATTATCCATGCACAAGTGTCACTGATGGGGTGTCATGACATGCAAACCTGAGTAGCAACACCTGTGAGGAGTCCCCAGAATCTGTCCTAACAGGAGAGGGCCCTGGTGACTTCCATCTGTACACACAATGTACAGAACTAGGCAAAGCTTAGCAATATCCCAAGTCTTCCTAACATCTTTCAGTCATGTGGAGCAGAAAAGCTGAGAACAATCAAATAAGCCGTGCCAAGAAATTTCAAGCATTGCTGCTTACCCAGGGTGTCTCAACAGAAAGACTGCCCTGACAAACTGGCTGCTCAAAGGCAGGACCAGCTGCTAGTCCCTGATCTGGAGCCAAACACCGTTAGGTTGCCAAGAACCCTGCTAGATTGTTCAAACAAGGATCCATTGTGCTATTGCAAAAGAAAAAACATACATGGAGAAGATTCCTTGTCCAAGAAATTGACACTTTCTTATTAAATTGATTTCTGCTTGAAAAATCCCTGCCAGTTCTAGTGACGAAGTTGCCAAGGTCTGACAGCCTTTCATAAATTCTGCTGGGACAGGTTCTCTCCTTCTTCTATCATTAAACTTGTTTTTTTCTTCCCCTTTCTCTGCATTCTCAGTCTAAGAAATACTTTCTCAAAATAAATTCTAATGAAAGAGAATAAAGAAATCAGAAACTCTAGGAAGTCATGAGACTGGCAATATTTTCAAATTTCACACTGCACCTTGCACCACTTCTTTCTACTCCCTTTTTTGCAGGCTCTTGTCTTCTAGCTACCAAACTTGTACTGAAATTTGCTTGAAGCTAGGGCTGTATCTTATTTTGGGTTGAACATGGGAGACAACAGCAATCCTTGCAATCCTTCTTGGGCTTCCCAATGCTTGCATCATTACAGAATGGAAGACCAGAAGGTAATTGATATGGTAACAAGTCAGAACAAGTCTAAAAATTAGGAGAAACAAAATAAATAATGAAATTATGCAGCATGTTCTCTTCAACCACATAGAGATGAACCTCCTTCAGCCATTAACCAAAAGGCAGATAACGAATGCATTTTCCCATGAGACAGTAAATGTCGTGTTGAGCATTCCCATGAGGAATGTTTCATTCAGCTCCTCTACATACTGAATGACTACACAAGACAGAAAGTTAGGCTCTAAAAGATTGGCATTGCCAGCAGCATCCAGTCCTGGAGATGTAAGCCCCTAAGGAGAGTTAGGTGGACAAAGCCCTTTTCCTGGCTCCCATCAGACTTTGATAGTGTGTGTGTGCTGAGAGGCTCAGTCTTTGCAGGGAAACCAGGCACAGAACCCCAAGTCCAAGTCCATGTTTTACACTGTCTGGGGGAAGGCTGGAATTGCCCTGACTTCTCAGACCTAGATTTTTTTTTTTTTAAATAGTCATGGAGAGCTTCATGATGACATATTGTGTTGTTCTAGCAAAATCAGGACCTCTAGGAAAAAATAAAAAAGCTGGATACTGTGTTTGTTTTACACAGGTCATGCAATTCTTTCAAAGGCAGATGGGATAGATTGGGTTGGTCAGAGTGATATCCCTTTGCATATTGTTATGTGATTTTGTGTGCACTCTAGTGGGTATTTGGGGTTTTCCCCAAGGAGGATATCCATACCATGTTAAATCAAATTGTGTGCGCTTTTCTGAGGGCAAATAACACCATGAGCTGATCAGAGCCTCAAGTCAAGGCTTTAAACCCTCATGGAAGTTTGTGGGACATCAAAATGGAGTGGGAAGAGTCTGTGAGAGGTTGTAGCAGCTCAGTCGAGGCTGCAAACTTCCAATTTCATTCATATGGGACTTGGCTCTACTGTCCTCCTGCTCCTTAATTTTCAGTTCTAGTTTGAGTCTAGTCACCCATAAGTGAAGTGCACAGGAGTGGAGGTCCCTGAGATTTACCAGACAGAGCATTATGAAAGTCTGGCTTTTGCCAAAGTTTCTGCTGATATTTTGAAGAATTTGCATGAGAAGCTGACATTGTGAATTAAAACCTTTTTAGCCCATTCCTTCATACTTTGCTGTCTGAGACAAACAGTCTTGCAAAACAGTAGTTTTCATTGCTTGATCTAGATTCTTCTGACTTACTACTGTTAACTCTTTTTTCAGTGAAAATTATGCTTTTTTTTTAATTTTTCTAATTTCTTCTAATTTATCTAATTTCATCCCTTCACTAATTAGAATTAGAGTTTAACATTTGTAAGTT
The DNA here is from genome assembly GCA_013399225.1 of Rhipidura dahli. NCBI lineage: Eukaryota > Metazoa > Chordata > Aves > Passeriformes > Rhipiduridae > Rhipidura > Rhipidura dahli. The sequence goes on along the minus strand of VXAC01001102.1, from coordinate 156,612 downwards.
GTTCTGGTTTTGCTGTGGAAACGACAAGATATTTAATATCACCAGTTAAAGTGTCAGAAAAGTTTTTAATGTGTTTCTGCATACATTTTGCTGATACTTAAAAGTTACTTGCAAGTCCTTTCTAAAGAGTTAGCAAATCTCTCCTAATAAGTTTAACTGTGTCTTTGAATGTTAGTTTATTTCTGCATTAGGTAAGGCAAATAATTCAATTTATCTTCTCCAGAAGTGGTAGGTACATGGTGAGCAGATGGGAAATTAGAATTTACAGCTAACTTCCTAATGCTAAATTAGAATTTTTAAAGAGACACACCGGTTGCATAATTCATATTTATGCTACATCATAAAATGAAACTCAATTTATGTAGTTTTAAATACATCCTGTAAACATTGTTACATTGCCAACCTTACTAAACTACACAAAAGAACACTGAAGCATACTATACTCAAAAAAAAAAAATCCTTTTCTTACTTTCCAATAAAAAGTGTTGGTTGTAAACAGCCAGCAATATTACAGGAGTGTAAATGTACCAGTAAATGTGGATTAATTTCCAATATAAACTAGCAGTCCAAATGTAATAATTGTGTCATGGCTGTGAATAATGTTTAGTGTCCTCTATTTCAGTGAAGGGACTACACCAACAGACCCTCTGGAGAGGGGCTGTCACTCCTGTTGCCTCTTCAGTCTTGACCATCACAAACCTGAGGAAACCTTCAGCAAAGAAAAATCTAGAGGCCACTTAGTCCAACCCCTGATCATCACGGGGCAATTTCAAAATTAAATCCAACAACACAATCAGAGAGTTTTCCTTGGGGTCGTATCTGGTGATGTGCTGAATTACTTCAAAGACATGTTTCCACAACTTTTCTGGGCAAAAAAGTAAACCTATATGGAAGTGAGAATAACATGGAGAGGACATAAAGAATACATATAACAGAAAATTAGTGAAATGATACAGCTGATGGCAGAAAGACATAATTAATGTTTAACACAAAACAAGAAGGTAGTTAAAAAATGAAATTTATGCAAAGCTGAGATAGGAAAACAAACTAGAAACAGTAATATTTCAAATAGTACAGAAAGAATCCTAATATTTCACCTGCTACTGAAAGAGTCTACAAGCAGAAACTTCAAGTCCTTTTCAGGTCCTTCTTTGTTCTAGCTAATGTCAAATTATTTGTTGATAGGACTATCTAGATACATTTAAGACTGTCATCTAAGAAAGAACAGAACATATAACTAAAGAAAACATGACAATTTCATTAAAAAAAAAAGACAAAAAAGATCTTTAAAAGAGTATAATTGCTCTTTTTCCCTTACCTTTTAAAACTTCACCTTTTTTCATTGAAACAGTATGGTAATCTTTCACACACATGCTTATAGACCACTGCCTGCTTGTAGCTAGTGCAAGTCCTTTTAGGCTTGTCCTTTTACTTGCCATTACATGACTGCCATATAATTTTTTCCAGGTAGATATCAGACTAATGTTTGAATTCTGCATGGCTGTATTTTAGATAGAACTCTCTAGTCCTCACAAAACTCTCTGAAAATAATGCTAGCATGCTTCAGAAATAACGAAACCTCTCTGATAGCTTTACAGCAATTTCTGCCAGCTTAATAGAAATTTAGGAAAAGAAGATGATGCTTTTTTCTTCTTAATAGTTGGCAGTAGTGTCAATGGTTCCTGAATGGGATTGAAAATTTCTAACTGTTCCACTTACTCCCTAGGCATAGCAAGGAATCTTATGTTTACACTTAAATATTTTATCTTGGCAAGTTCTGACTGAAGTTAAAGGGCCATTAGCTTTTTCATTACAAACCAAATTAAAATGTCCTAGTCTTTATTGGTTTAAATAATATTAAGGATATTATTTAAACATAGTTTAGTATTCATCATAGAGCTAATTTGAAATCTAACCAGCAGTTACATTTGTTCTTCCCCTCTAAACATTTTCTCAACTTTCCAAATTATCCATTATCCTTTAATTTGCATTCTGGAGTTTGTCTGTGGTTTGGACTCGAGTAATTGTTTATAGACTATTATGTGCTCTGGGGCTTATTTTTCCACTGTCTTGCAGGGAAGGGAATCATACTTGAAGAACCACCCTACAGAACACCACATCTGCCCACAATCCGAAATTAAATCCTGTCTTCCTTGACAAGTTTTGGCCCTCCAGGAAATTTTTAGGGAGATTGTCAATAAATCTTAAATCTTTCTCTAAGAGTGATGACAAAGGAGTTCAAGTCACACAAGTTTCAGTCATTTAAGAAATTATTTCTTAGACTGGTTTTGTTCCTCAGCCACAGCACTGCAAGCAGAATTTAGGATATACTCTGGCCTCAACTTTTAGATTTATCAGAAATGTCTTCATTGCAGCATCACTGCATCCTTCCAAGAGTTTTTATTTAAGCCCAAACTCCAAGCTGCAAAAAACCAAGATGGTATGGTGAGGTGAGGTGAGGTGAGGTGAGGTGAGGTGAGGTGAGGTGAGGTGAGGTGAGGTGAGGTGAGGTGAGGTGAGGTGAGGTGAGGTGAGGTGAGGTGAGGTAAGGTTAGTTANGTTAGGTTAGGTTAGGTTAGGTTAGGTTAGGTTAGGTTAGGTTAGGTTAGGCAGGGCTGAGCAGTGCTAAATTGCATGGGTTTGAGCTAGGGAAAGTTTATTCAATGGCAGAAAAAGAATTTACATATTTCAGAGTGTAAATTTTAAACAAGAATTTAATGCTGTGTTACTTCTCTGGTTTTTGATGGTGGGGACAGCAGGAAGGGGAGGTAAATACAGGACAGCAGTGCTTGCAGAGACAATTGGCAGTTTTGCCTTGATTCTGCAACACTTCTTCAGTGTCTTTGAAATTCCAGATCAAAACTGATTTTGGAAAGGACACACCCTTTCAATTGTCCAGACTGTGACATTTACACACTGTGATGCTCAGCAGCACAAAGACATTGGCTGAACACCCAACCCAGAAATCAAAGTCAGAATTTAGAGGCCAGTGCTACAGGCACACTGAGGACTGGTTTTCAGTAGCAATGAGAGATTCACCTAGGACTTTACTGAATGACATCTAAGCCAGTTTGTAAGGCAAGTGGAAGGACAAACTGCATCTGCAATTCAGTGGTTTCCATAACAGTGTCACTAAGGGCTGGGCTTAAACATCCTGGGGACCTGGGATCTACACACCAATATCTTCTGCTGAAGCTGGGCACCTACAACTTCTGTGTGGCTAGAGAGGACAAGTTCACTGTTACCTCTAAGAAAGTGGCTCACAGTAGTCAATCTCATCATGGTTAATAGATTTGCTCAGGAAGTTCTCCCCCCAGCCCAGAGAAAGATGCCAAGTTTCGAACTCTTATGCATCCAAGTCATGGCCTACGTCTCCTGCTGATGCAGCACTCGTGCTTCTGGAGATGGAAAGAGATCAGGCTAAAGCAATTCTGAATCTCCAATTCAGTTCTTGCAGCACTCAGCTGCAAGATCTGAACCACTCCACAATTTTGAATAAACCAGTTTTGCTGCATCATACTGGACTAACCAATCCCTGTTTTCCCAATACAATACTGTAGATTTATTTTTACACTGGTTTATTTTTGGGGAGCAACTCTTTTAAAGTGCTTTAGTTTATTTATCTATGGTTTTCTTTCTTCTGAGGGAACTTTTCTTGCTCACAACTTTTTTTGACCTACACAAACATGAAACCATAAAATAAAAATAATAAAAATTCTTAGACTCTCTTGTGAATTTCCACACTACAGAAAATCAATTTAATTCTTCCATTGTTACCTTTTCTCTTTACAATGTGTATTAAATAAGATGAGGCAGCTTCTTCATTGAAATTTCCACATTTTAACTTTGGAGCAAGTATACATTTTGCTGATACTTCAACAAAACACCTGATTCTTCTTTCCCTCTTCTCCTCTCAAAACCTTTCAGGCAAATGAAGTATAGTTGAGCACTCCCCAGGAATCTCAAAAGAAGGAAGATTTCTTACTCATTGAGACTTTTGTTAAAATACCCTTTAAAGAAAAATCCATTTAATGTTTACCAGTATTTAGATGGTCTTAGATCTCAAAAGTCCCCTGAAGGCTAAATAAATGAGCCTTTTCATGAGCCAGAAGATTGTTAGTCTTTGATCGAACAATTAATTTTTTTTTTTTACTTTCTGTGATTATTCAGTTCCAGGTGGAGCTTGGTTAAGAAAGACTCAGACTTACATGATCCAGAAGTTTTTCCAAAAAAATAGTGACACTATAGATTTTATGGACAATTCCAAACACAATATTGTTTGCTGAAATTGTGAGGACAAAAGCTGTGGGGGAAAGGTGATCTGGTAAATATAAGGATTTTAAAAGTATGCAGGTAATTTACTCTCTCCCAGCCAGAAAGCCACAGAGAGAAGTATACATTCAGAGGCACGTCCAACAGCTAAGGGAGGAAAGCCAAACTACCAGGAAATTTAAATCAGAAAAAAAGTGTTAATCTCTGAGCACAATGTGGATAGTTTCTGCTGTTGAAAATAAAGCCAAAACACCCTAGCTACAAGTCTACCTCTCTTCTTCAGATATGTGGGTTTACAAGGACTGGAAATACTAAAGAGAGAGGCATGGTGGATCTGACAGATCTGACTGTGCTTGTGGCTGTCAGTTCTTTGACAAACAGCTAGAAAGTCTCACATTCCTGATTCACATCTTCATTTTGATGCCCAGAACAGTGTGCAGTAATGTATTATTTGACCACAAAGGCTCAGCAGAGATTATTTGGTCTCATAATGGCATCAGGGGGCAATTTCTGGTCCCTACCTCACCTTGTTTGATTTAATCCAGGGATCTCAGTACCATACTCCATTACACATTCTATGTTGTCATTTACAGGCTATTTGCCTAAGTTCAGGAGCTCACCTGTTGCCCCCAGTGTCATGACAAAAGCCATTTGTAAATTCAGAGTGAACTTTAGCATCTCTGCAGTGCTTCCTCCCACTCATCAAATTCAGTGCTGCCACTGGAGAACAATTCAGGTAATTACTCTTTCAGATACAAAAGTCAAGAGCACTAAATTATCATGGTTTCTTGTGTTACCTAGCAGTGTAAATTTTAGTGTATGGATAGTGTACAAGTTTTTCACTTGGATGGCCAACATGGTCACCTAGGCTCCAGTGTTTCTGGCAACTCTGAAAGGAAATCAGCCAAAAACTAGCACTTTTGGTGAAAGATTTTTTAAAATTTTCCTTCATTTACATAAAAAGCCTCACCACATTCACCATTATCTCTGCAAAAGAGAAAAAAGAAAATAAAGTCTGTTGGAATCTTCCCATTGTTTGAATCTTCTTCTTCATTGTCATTTCTTGTAGATGCTTTTTATTTAACAAGTTTTGCAAATGTTCTTATTAATGAAATCCTAGTTATTCAGAAGCTGCTAAACATTGACAGATACAAGCCTGGCATTTCAGAAAAATTATTTCTAAAAACAGTTGTGATCCTTAATGTTTATTCAGCCTTTCTTGCTCTTATAATTTCTTTTCAGGAACAGTGAGAGTGCTTAGTCCAGCTCAGTACAGCACCTAGGGCATTCTATGCACTGTCAGCAGCTACTGCTAAGTAATCTTATTTCTATGTATTTATGTTTATTTCAAAAGTAATCCATTCCTTGGTGCCCAAGTTAATATCCTATCAAAAAAAAAAAAAAAAAAAAAAAAAAAAAAAAAAAAAAAACAAAAAAAAACCTACCTAATTTCCATGCATTGAATTTCAATCTCAGTAAATGCAGAGGGGAAGTGTGCAATGACTTTGGAGCACTCAGGGGTGACTGTGGTGTGCAGAACAGGCCTGTTTCTGGTGTACAGTTTCAGTTCCTGATTGCCAGCACTGTGCACCCTCTTTTAGTTATTAATGTTCATCTGCAGCTCGAGTACATGCAGTAGTGAAGATTACTGTGAAGGCAAGGCACATATGTACAGGCTTTGTATTCTTTCTTGAGAACACTGATGCTGTTGTTCTAAACAAGCTAAGTGAGGTAATTGATAATCTTTCTCCTTTTTAAAGTATGCATCAGAAATATCCAGTGGTTCTATTATGTTGACTCAGACTACTGTTTGTGTGAAGAGGATTGAATTCTCCTGTTGCTTCTAGTTCAGAAGCATCCTGAGTTACTAAATAAGATATAATCTTCTATATTTCATGCTCTTTCTTAGTACTGATATGACATCATGTTTTCTAAAGAAAGTCTATCCACTATCCAGATCCATATTACCTGTAGAAGGATTTCTAATTAAACTCAACTGTTTCCTTTGGAGTAGAAGTTAAGCCTAGCTTTACCTTCGATTATTGCATTCTATAGTTTTAAATTTGAACAAAAGTCGTTGCAGGTAATAAAATAAAGGTAGCAAAGATTTTTATCTGGCTAATGATTCCTGGTAGTTAGGGAAAAGGTTCATTCAGATTACTGGGGATTAGCAAAGTGTATTTGTGCAGAGGAGCTGTGTGGTCAAATGGAAAACTGGATCTTTTATTCTGAATCTCTCTTCCTTCTTACAACAAAAGAGCTTTCTTTATTGCAATACACAATAGGTTTCTTGTTACCTATTCACTTGAACAAAAGAAAATCCTATCTCTCTGTTGTGATTTGGATTATATATTATAATTGGTAATTTTTATAATGCCACAGAAAAATAAAGAAAAGCTTTGGACAAGTGCTAACACACTACCCACAATTACCATTAGGAAATTACTAACAGCTGAGGAAAAACCAATTAAGTGGAATCCCCACAAAATGCTACAATAGAAATCCCCCCCCCAAAAAAACCAACCAAAACATTTTATTTCTTTTGGACAATAGAAATTGGCATATTTTAAAAATATAAATACAGTTTAAATATACTTAAAAAAAAATGTATACTTTAAATATACACACATTTTTTTTTCCTTCTTGATGGACTTGACCATTCTTTGAATTTTATTTTACTAGGTGATCTATGCATCCTTGATTCATTAAATCTTTTCAATTTCAAGATTAAAGCCTTTTGAGGGGAAAATGCTTAACAAGTTAATGTAAGATGATGGTTAAGAGTAACCTCTATGAATGCATACAGAATAAATTTATTATGTACACAATAAACACCAGTTGTAGGGTTCAAGAAATAATTTTTTCAATTCTATTTAAGTATGAAGTTTTGCACCTTAAAATAAACATCAAAGCTACAAAAAAAACCACAACAACAAACAACCTTAGGCATACTGACACTTGTGTATAGCTTTCTGAGCTGGTTTAAAATGCAATTAGTAGTCCCTTGACAGATCTTCTTTCTCAATAGCTGAGAAAAACAGCATGCAATGCTAATATTTTTCAGGACTGAAATTAAGGACTTCAAAAAGGAAAATAAAGAGATAAAGGAAGCAAAAGTATTTGCAAAATAAGATTTGGGTTATTGAAAATTTTTAGAAGTGAAAGGGACAGTATAATGAAAGGAACATAATAATTGCATTTCCAGTCAGAAAAATTAGGATCAGAACTATTTTGTAAGAGCATCTAAGCTGTGTACTTGTGTCCACTGTCTTCCTGGGAGAGCACATTTTCCTTTGTGCTTTTTGAAGCATAATGCTATCCAGGCTGAAGTGGTGACAGTGTTCCCTTCTTCTGTGACCTCCCTGTACCTCATCTCATATTTTTTTCACATTTATAATGAAAAGTCTTTCACAGGACTTACAAGAATCCCTGAGTGGTTCTTGTTTATTTTTTCATTAGTGGAGCATCCCTGTTAGTTGTCTTTGTACAATTCCTCCCATGGCTTGAAAAAGAATCAATTTCTTTTGGAATCTTTTGAATTTAGTGATTTTTTGATGCAATTTACCCTTAAATTCTCATGCCTAAACGACTTCTACCCTTACTAAGTAATTCACCATAGTTTCTGACTATTTTGTCTGAATTTCTGGCTATTTAGATGGAAGCCATCAGCTGCCCTTTTATCTTTTACCTGTTGGTAAGAACAGCCACAATGGAAATGTCATCATTCCTAGCTGCACAAAGTCAGTTTGGCAAAACATGGAAAGTAGGGGCCATTTTTGTCCTCTACTTGTGAATACAGCTGAGAAATTGATGTCAGGATAAAATAAAACCAACCAGAATAGAGTATGCATTGAAAAGCATCCAGGAAACAGAAAGGAGTGAGGTGGAGGCTTGGAGAGCTGTAGGTAATGAACAAAGAATGTGAAAAGCTAATTCAGGAAGGGAAAGCTGAATTAGGGAAGACAAAAGGGAAGACTGAAGAGTTAAGGAGCAATAGCCAGGAGAAGAGCAGGTGATGGAGTAACTTCATTCCCTTGTCCACTGCAGCACAGCCATGCCAACAACACACAGTGCAAATATTAGTTAGTCCAATTCTCTCTTTTGACCATACAGCTGTTTCAAAGGTACCTCTCAGGTTTTTCTGCCAGCTTAAAAAAATGATCACATTTTATGAAAAGTTTTCTCAACACACAGAAATGACTGATAGCACATAAACTTAGAAAAAAAAAAAAAAAGTACATTTTTTGGTTTTTCTCTCTCCTGAGACAAGAATTAAAGATGACTGGCAGTTCAGGTGTTTACTTGGAATGTGTCCTATATTCTTTTTCATAAATTTTGCAATGAAAATTTCATCTCTTCCCTTTAAAAGAAGAAGAGTCCTCTCAGAAGTTTGTTTTATTATACTTAATCAAACAGAAAAAACTGCTTTATGAGGTGCTTGAGAGATAGTGCTTGTCTAGAGAGGTCATGTGAGTACTTTCAGGTTACTGAGTGATTATTACTAGACTTTTAATAGTGTTACAAACTGCCTGAAGAAGCAGAAGTGTCCTGATGCAAAGTGTTTGATTTAAGACTCACAGTTAAAGTGCTGTAATCTGCATTTAGTGAGACATAATGTTATTTGCCCATTTTGTGCCAGTACATTGGGGCATGGATAAACTCTTTCTTATCACAGTGTCCTACTAATAATACAGTAAATAGAAGGACAGATTACCTCCCTTTAGTTGTAAGGTTATTGACAGAAAAGAAAGATGATAGAAAAATATGCTTAAAGCTAGGCAGTGGAAACCCATCATGGAATTTTTCAGTCAGAGTATGCTGCTTTGCCCAAATTACATCATTTTGCAGAAATGCAGCAGCTTTTCCTGATTTGTTTTCTAATGGAAAGAAGGCTCAAGATAAATTATGAGTTCTCATTCAATTAATTGAATTCATGCCCTTCACTTGTTATTACCTGGTGCTTTTTATACACAACTTTAACTTCACAGACGTGGTGAGAATGCTGTGTCCTCACTCCACAGAGGGCAAAGGCTCTGAGAGTCCCTAGGAAAGAGGAGAAATTAGAAAGTGCACAGGACACATCTGGGGGACAAGGTCAGATGCTGTCAGACCACCTGGAACCTGGGAGCAGGTGGCTGTGGATGTCATGAGCCTGGCTGGGAGAGCAGCTCAGACCATTGCAGCTGAAACCAATGATCAAGTCCTTAGAATGAGGCAGTTCAAGGGGTTCTTGGAAATAAAGAGGAGAAAGGAAGGGGATAAATGGAAGCAGGAACTGAGAAACCAAGGAATTCTGTTTGCAGTGGGCTTGGTTTAAGCTCCTTGTGTTTTGGTGACAGCTGCAGAGCACCTGAGACTCAATATAGTCCTCACATTTTAAAAATTAGAATTTTTTAAATGTCCTCACGTTAAAAAATTAAAACAAACAAAAAAACCAAAACCCCCCACATCTTACTGATCCCAGGGTGATTCTGAATTGTATCTCTCATCCATGTCTTTTTCAGACCCTGGCCTCATTCTCACAACTTTCATGCAAATTCATACACATCAGTGTGCACCAATGAAACAGAAGTTAAACTATAATTTCAGTAAAAATATAATAATTTTAATCACAAAAATGGAATCTGCTTTGTAGAAATGGAAAAAATTCAAAGAAATACTTTGCTTTATGCCAAGAAAGGCTCCAGTTTCCATCTGTGTCATGAGATTTAAGACATGAATATAACTTTGAAATTACTATCCACAAGGTCAGGCATAAGACCAAAGCTAGATGCAGGTGAAGAATTTTACTCCTGCCAGTTTTGAAATCTTAACTTTTTTGAGCTGTATTACAAGTTTTTGTATTTCTGTTCTAGTGAAGTCATGGCAATGAACTTCATCGAGGTTCTTACCAGTAAGTTCTCTTAGCATTAGTAGAATACTCATCAGAGCAAGCTTCAGACACATGGCACAAATTATCCTTCCTTTCCTCAGCACTGGCACTCGGCCTTGTGTGCACATTCATCATTCTAAATAAATTTATGGCATTCGACAAGGATGAAAGCAGTGCCTATGTACCAGGGAAGCTTGGAATGTTAAATATTGCTTCAGGACAACTGTATTTACACACATGCTGACAGTTCATTTTCAGGTAGGACCTTCTCAGCTGATTTGTACACAGCAGCCTCAATCTCCAGGCTTCCCACTGTGAAATTTTAGACAGCTCGTCTGCTGAGCCCTTGCCAGACCTATTAATATTTACACATTCCCCACAAATTCCAGTCAGAGCATGTAAGTCGCAGATCTCTCTGATTTAGAAGCTATTAAGATTCATGACCCCTTTAGCTATTTCATCTGTGGTCCTGAAGCCTTTGCAATCAGCTTAAACTTGAAGAAGAAAGGACAGATCATTACTGTTCAAATATTGTCCTGCACAGTGTCCATTTGTAGTCCATCAAAGAGTAGTTAAGAACTTCAATGCATTCATTTATTTCAGAGATACGGGTTATTATAGGAGCCATTTTTTCTTGGAAGAAGAGAGAATAACAATGTTATTTATTCAGTTGCATTTAATTTTGGATTAACACCCTTCTTAGCTGTGGCTGCTTCTCTGCATATGAAACTAAATCTAATTCATTTTTTTTGTTCTCACATCGTGTCATGCATTTGGGTGCATTGTACAAAGGTACATCGATATTTTGTCAAGGATATCCAGGTAGGAAAAGCACACTCTGCCTTCTGAAATGTAGTGGTGACTCCACTTGAAGGAGTCAGCATCCTTCCCTTCTTGAGGTTTATATGTGTATTCTAGAATAGTGCAGTGTTCCTTCACAGACTTCTTCAGGATCCACGAGAAACCTCAAAGCTGGGAGTTTTTTCCTAAATTCAAGTCAGTTTTTCTCCTGAAACAGTTCAAAAGTGACTTGGATCTCCACAGCTCTCAATGAATGCATTGAATAATAGGAATTCAGCATCTCCAAAGATTTATGTCTGAAGTCTGTAAAGGAATACATCTCTGTAGCAGAAAGCAAAGATGTAAAAAAATAATTAAAATAAATGCTAGAAGTCCCTGGATACTCAGATTTTAAAACAGAATTTGTAACTATGATCTTAAGAGCCTACTGAGAGCTTCCATTCTGTATACTCAGGACTGGAGTTTCTTTCACATTGGGACATCATACAATCAGTATCACCACTGTACTGCTTTCTTGGAAACAGCAAACGATGGATTTTTAAACCATAATCACTTGGTTTTTAAAACTCTGGGGGAAATTTTTGCCTGAAAAATGAAAAAAAAACCACTGAAGTATTGTACTAGTATTCTTGTACAGAAAAAAAAATAAAGTATGATTTCTTTTAAAGCTCCTCTCAATATTTTTTTTTTTGTATTTTTGCAGAAGCACATTATTTTCAAAAAGGTAAATTCAGAACTTTGTTATTAGAAAATTATGTTTCCAGATCTTGCTTACGGTCTAAAAGACTGAAAAAATAGAATTATGCTTGAAATTTTAGATTACATTAAAGCCTGTAGTTAGACATTCTTGTCCTGGGGACCAGAGTACATACACTATGAAAATTTGCAGAAATTTTCACCACTGAAATACACAGGAAGAAGACATATAGCACTTATAGCATATGCAGTCCATCAAATATATTTTGCCCCTTTTTTTGCATTTTTTTATATCTAGAAATACTCAAGTGAAAGGGTGATCTGTTACATAAATGATCTTTGTTTTCAGCTTCTGCCTTCTTACAGGAAGTCTTAAAGTTTCTGTCAGCAATATTATTGTTTTCTGTGTGATGAAATGCCGTGTTTGGCAACCATTTAAATCACAGTTTATCTAAAACTTTAATTCCTAAGCAATTTGTAGAAAGTTTAGACTTAACAATGTGTTTCCATGGTACACAGTAAGCAATGTTGGACTCTCAGTGTGAGACAGGACAAAATTTTGTTCAGAGCTTTTGTTCAGTGTGCAACCTTCTGACTTTAGAGCACAAGCCCCTACTGCATGCTTACAGTATTTCCCATCCCTTCACTCTTCAAACAAAGATTCCAGCTGGCAAAATGTGACTAAATTATGACTTGAGGAGTTAACACATTTGAAATTCTATTATCAGCAATGGGAAGATCAGATTCTAAGTCCTGAAAACAGAATATGCATTTTGCTGGAAATTTTGAAATTGTGAAAGTATTTTCACCTTGCTTCAGAATGGACAGGTGAAAAATATGCAGTTTTTTTAATCACATGTCAAGGGTTAAAAAAAAATATTTCTGGAAGAAAAAGAATTTGAGTTAGAAATTTTGACCTGGGAATTTGTCTCATAAGCAAAAATCTGGCAAAATACAGAATAGTCTCATTTCCTCATATTGACAGGAAAAATATTTCCTCTGAAAACTTCATGTAAATTTACCTGTTCACTCAATGTAGCCTGTGATAAACACAGGACAAGAAGAGAACACTGACAAATATAATTAAGCTTTCCTAAATTAAGGAGCAAATGTGTACATGCAGACAGTAGTATTTGAAGAAAACGGGGGAAGTATTTTAAAAGGAGGTTGCTATGTGTGCTAGAACAGCCTCTGTGGCTTTCAGAACTTACTTCTGATTGATCTGGTGGAGTGGTTTGTGAAGAAGATGATTGCATGCAATGAGAAGAGAAAAAAAGCATTTTGCCAAATTTTTACCTAGTATTCAAGAAATTATAAATTCCTGGGAAATTAAAATTAAGGGTCTGGAGAGGATTATACTGAGTTCAATGATGGGATAAGAGGTTATCTAATCTCTGAGACTGGACTGGAAAACAGTGGTGCCCAGTTCTTCCCAAACACCCACTGCTTTCCTGGCAGCAGCTCAGAGCCTTGTTCACCAAACCTGAGTATGCTTTCAACAGGCTCACCTTGGTAACTTTTCAGAAATGGTCCTTAAAATGTCAGGAGCCTGTGGAACTCAATTTCAAAAGTACAGAGTCTCCTTCAGAAACTGGTAAACTCAAATGTTTCTAGCCTTAATTTCTTTTTTGTGCACAGCAGTCCATGTCTTCATAGCAGCAAGGAAATGTTATGGCAAAGAATGGCTTTCTCACAGCCACAAAGTGAAAGCAGAGTTCAGACCTGACAAATCATCTGCTGCATTTTCACTACAGTAATGTGAGGGGGGTTTTTTAATTTTATTTTTGCTAGTAAAGGAAAATTAATCATTACAATATAGATCTTCTGATTAGCAGTTTTAATGTCTAACAAGCAGTTTTTTCTGATGTCCTTCAGACAGTTGTCAAATAAATGCAAGTTTCCACTGTGTAACAGGCAGATTTTATGCTTTTTCTGACAGTGAGAACTACACATGCCTGGCAAGGTGAAATATCCTTCTATCCAGGACTGGGCTGGCACCCCAGTGCTTCCAAGCCATTGTGCAATGAGCCATTGGCAGCTGTCAATGATTACGAAGGAGACGTGCTACTATCAGGAACTAATTTATAGTACAAAATGGGGCAACATAGCAGAACTTCCTCCAGAGATCTAAAGGGCACAAAATAAAAGCTTAATCATTGGAGGGCTGTGAAAGCTGCCCCTCCCCTTTACACCTCCCTGCAGTGCAATGTATAATTCACACACAGCAAAGCACAGCTGCAGCTGTGCACAGTGTCAAAAAAGCACAAAATCATTCTGTGAAGAGATCTGTAAGAATCTGATTCATGCTGTCTCTTTAAAATGCTGATTCCTCAGACCCTTCTTTCATTTTCTTTGCCTCCTGCTATACCACTGACAAGTTCTGACCTGTGTTCCACTGGCAAACCAAACATTCTCTTTAGCAAACATTTTGCATTTGGTAACAAACCTGAATTGTGCTTTTCAAGGAGGTTTTGCAGTACATCATTAACTATTTTGGTTGCTTGACACAGCAGGTCATCATTGCAATTATGCAAAGTTGCTGTAAAGGTTGTCATAAAGCAGGTTTTATTTTAAGGTCTAAATAAGCTCTGAGTATATTCCGAAGTGCTACAGAGGAAGGGAAAAGAATATAAAAATATATATAGAAGAATATATAGAAGAATATATAAATAATATATGCACACAGTGTTATGTTGTTGTCATTGAAAAACTCTTATTTCATGGTAATTCACATGGTAATTGAGCTAGGAAATGCTTGTAAGGATATGCAGCTAATATTCAACAAGTGGTAATAAGATGTATTTACATTACTGCAGCACAAACTGTGCAAATGCAATTCTCTGGATGTCTCAAGGACATACTCACTCTGTGAGACAAACATCTAAATATAGTTTTCCAAAAGGTGCCGATAGAGAGGAATTTCTTCTGCTAGACATATTAAAGATGAATTACATTTGGAACAGATCCACTTAGTTACAAAACTACCCCATATGCCTATTTTGTCTTTTGAGGCCCCCAAGCAGAAAACCCTATATATGATAAGCCATCTGGAGATGTGTTATGAGAAAATCATTACTGTAAGCTGTCCAGGATCCAGTCCACAGGTGTATAACTCAGTTAATTTCAGTGGCATTTTAAATAGTGGCAGGTTAGATACTTAACTTGCTCTTCCTAGTAGGAATATTTGTCTTGATAAGAGGAGTATAGTGTTGCCATTTCCTTTCAGTCACAGTCATTTGGCAATTTGAATATTTGCATCATACAAAAATAATTCATCCTTAAAGCTTTTCAGTCCCCAAGTCTGTATTTCCTAGCATATACATTTACGTGAGCAAATTACTGAAGATGCTGGGTTTGTAATAACACAGGTAAAAGATATATTTAAATTATCTGACATGGTTTATGGCAGATCTTGCATAAAAAAAAATAAACTTTGTTTTCTGATTTTCTTTTCCTGAAGAATTTATTAAAATGTCATGTAAAGCCAACAAAGCCCACTTAGCTTCTTCTGGACAGATTTGTTAAAACCCTTACATCAATGAAAGAAAATTAAGATGGGTTGGAATAGGTATTGGTTAGGCAAAATTTACTCCATTCTTGGTCTTCCCTGGGAAAGAGAGCTAAAAGTAGTATTGTGAAATATTTTACTTGTAAAAATGAGTTAAGCCTCAATTCTACTTAAAAATATTTGAATACAAGAGGATAGGTCAGTGGCAGGGATTCAGCTGGCACAGATGAGAACAGCTACAGTTAAAGGGTAATATTCTTCCTCCTTCAAGGTTTCTAAACGTGGCTCTGAAAGGGAAATGGAATGTGTTGCAGGTTTTGCTCCCATCAGTTTCTCTGAGAAATTTCAAAAGAGGATTAAGTCCTAGACCTAACACAAAGGACACAGTCTCTAGTTACAGAGATTTTTAATGAGAAGTTCCAAATAAAAAATGCACTTTCTTCTTTTTTTTTGTCCCCAGCAATGATTGGCCATTGTTATAAACTGCAAAGAAATAATATAGGAGAAATATAACCTGATATATATGAGGAACAGGGAGACAAATATGGTATTTGCATATACCATCACTCATTGGTGGAATCTTGGGGTCCTGTTGGGGTTCTAGATGGAAAAGTAATAGAAAACAAGGATTATTTAAGCACTCAGAATTTCCCTCTAGATGACCTCCTGAAAGAGTATATGCTTAGGTTAGGAGGTACAGGAACAGGTTGCCCAGAGAAATTGTGGATGCCCCATTCCTGGCGAAAGCCAGTCTGGATGGGACTTTGGGCAACCTGATCTAGTGGAAGGTGTTCCCTCCCAGGTCAGGGGTGTTTTAATCAGATTATCTTTAAAGTCCCTCCCAACCCAAACCATTCTATGATTAGGCTGGATGTTATTCATCTAAACTTTTTGCTGATGATCACTTCTGGCCAAATACCTATTTATGTCAGCAACAAAATTCTAGTGTTTATGTTGTGCAGAAGATTTTCTGTTGAAATATTAAGGAGTTATTTTAATCAGATTATAGCCTCTCTGAAATTTAAAATTTACATTAGTTGCACTGTCTTCTATTGCCCCCTCATTCTTTCCTTTTAGGGTTTCTTCTTTGCCTGAATGATAGGGCTCTTTTTATATATATGTATATGTGTATATACATATACACACATGCACATATAATATATATTTTTAAATAAAGCACTTATTAGAATATATGTTGATTGAACAGTTATTTTACAAATGTACTCTAACTATTTGCATGTAGGAAAATCTTTGATATACAAAAAGAAGGAAATTTGTCAAGCACTTTTGACACCTCAGAGGTTTGTCAGCCACACTGAGTGATGCCTCTTCTTCCCTTCTGGCTTTTTAGCTCTTCCCTACACAAATGTGAGCCTAGAGGAGCAGAAAACCCAGCTGTAGCACTGATTCACTTCCCAGACTGCACAGTTCAGCAAGTGTTTTGCCCATGGGTGCTAGCTCCACCTCTGGGACTGTCTGTTCCTCTCCTATGCAACGCCACATGACAGAAATCGAAGCCTGTATGATCCCACTTTAAAATTTCATGTAGATTTTTAATTAATTCAACTAGCTTCATGAATAAGGTAACTAGATATAAAGCAAAATAAAGGTGACCTACCTGTGCAGCCAGAACTAAATTGCCCTTAAACATGTCCATCTGTATCTCTCAGAATGTGAGTTATACAGGTAAGTTATTATAAATAAATAATCTGATATCCATGTTAATTAATATGATTTAATTACGCTGTCTTACTCCTTGCAGGCATATTTATGAGCTATTTTTTTTGTGTTGCCCCAGAGAATGTTATTAATACACGTCGAAGGACACAGTTTAGCCATGAATACTAATGACCCATTCAAAGTAAAGTTATGCATGAAATTCTATGAAGCAGGAGGTTTCACTCATTAATTCCACTTAGAGCACCACTATAGTTATGTTGCCATTAGTTAACAAATACTACATTGTGTATGGAAGTGTTGCTCTTCCATAGTTGTTATAGCATTTTTTGATACAGAATTATCACTCTCAGATGGGCAATGTAGAAAGTATGTATTATACTAAAAAACCCCACCACATACAGTATATTTTGAGTTGCTTCATAGCATTTATGAGTTGGTATTCAACATAGTAAGAAAACATATATCATTTTCAGCAGCAGTAAAATGAAATTCAGTCTATCTCTTCTAGAATGTAGAAGTAATTTGTGAAAAAATAATTATTTAATAGGTAACTTTCATTAATTTTATGTGCTTTAGACAATTTCTAACACAATTTTTTAAGTGTCTTAAAAATTTGGAATTAGTTCTCTCACAGGTGTTCTGGTTTGGCTGTCTGAGCACCTCACCTTTTTTTGGTTGTAATCTAAAATCAAACCAAAACTGAACCTTTTCTAGATCCTTTCAGTGTGATACTTGACTTAGTATCAGGGGATCTAGTCAAATGAATAAACACAGACAGTAAATATATTTGGGACCCCCCAGAAATATTCCACCCAGCCTGCAGATGCTGCTGAAAGAGGGGAGCCCATGTTTCTCAGGTCCATTTTGCCTTCTCTGTGCACATCTCAGGCTATTCAGGATGTTTGCAATGGTGCTGGATGCCTGTGCTTAGGTTCACAAACTGCTTTCTAGGCATCAAAAACTAACAAGTTAGCTGTCCAGACTTCCCATGTGATTAAGTGAAAGCCAGGAGCACTTCCAGAGGACAATCTGCCTTTTCCTAGAGTGGAAGTCTAAGATAAGATGGGTGCCCATCAGTTATGTTTTACTGCAGTATGGTGTGGATAACCAACTCCCACTCAGACATGTCAGGCACACGCTGTGATTGGAGATGCCCCAGACTCCTCAGACACAGCCCAGGAAAAACTGTGCCATTGAGAATGAGCAGGTGCTCCAGGATATCCTACAGAGACTTCTAAATTGTACTAAACATCTGTGATTGCACAGGTGAACTTTAAAATGGCATTCAAGATGAGATTCAGGCACCTTAATATTGATGTCTGTGTTGTCTTCATTAGAATAAGTTATTTCAACTCCAGCATGCTCAGAGGTGATGCAGGGCTTAACGTTTTGCCTGGTTGTAGAAACTTAGTGCCCTGTAAGACCCCCAAGAATATCTCACATGGCCTTGTGCATGGCCTTAGTAGAGACACGTGCTGCTGTGAAATTGGCATTTGGAGTCCAGGTCTCAAATCCCAAGGCATCCTGAATGGGTGACTGAATCTACACCATTAACAATACAGACAGTGGTGCTGGGAGAGGTTTTCCCACCAGCTGTGAGTATCATGTCTCAAATGAACATAACTTCTTATGTTTGGAAAACTGAATTGTAACGTTCACTTTTTGATGAGATGAGTAATTCTAGGGGGCCCCCTACTGTATTAATCATGATAGGGCTCCAGAAACAATCAGGGGAACTGAGATATCCTCTAGAAGTATATACAACTGCTCTGTAGTCACCTAAATTTAGATACATAGTCATACAAGACACTGAAATAGGAAAAATAAACCAAATTGCAGATGTTAGAGACTAAAATCTCATTTGGGTGTTTTTAAATAATGTGTTAGCTCTATCTCACACCACTGTCTCTAATAAACTTCAGTGTAGAGTGAAAACTTGTGTATCTGTGGCTACAAACAATATCAACAACTCAACAAGTCACTGGAGAGACACAGTGGTCTGGGCTTTCATTCACTTATGGATGACTATTAAAACTTGTCAGTGTTGTCAAGTATCAGTAGGATGTTCTACCTGAGTGATCTGACGTAAAATGAGTCCCACGTTTGGAAGTAATCTCTGTTTTAATCCAGCTAACACTGAGCTACTGTTCATTGATAGAAGGCACTGGTGTAGACAGGTGTATTCCTGAAGGAGTACCTTCCTTGAATTAATTAAGTGAGAAATCTCATAATTATTTTGAATCCTATTATGTTCTGATAGAAAGAGAAGTAGAGTTGCAACTGAATGATTTAAATCCTGTTTATGCTCAAGTTTCCTGGCAAATTGAAAGTGCTTGTAATAGAGAAAGAAGTCATTACCAAAAAGTGAGTTTTAGCAGGAATCTTTGAATTATAAAGGATGTATCTTTACCTTTGATGCACATGTGAATCTTCTACTGAAGTCAACTGGAACAGTATTCGTATGTTCAGGATATGGATTTGTTCATAATCCTCTGAATTTTAAATTTTCATTCCATTTTATCAAGAAAGGGAGAGAGGATTAGTTGGCAGTATCTGAGAGCTTTAATTTTTTATGGGATTTGTACATCTAATAGAAAAGTAAATTAAAAATTGAGAATGCATTACTCATGAAGATGAACATTTTAAAATGTGTCTTTTACAAACCTTGATTTTTCTATCAGGAATCTTCTCACTGTTTTTATCATTAACCGGTGGGTAGGAAAAAAAGAGATTAGAATTTTCAACAAAGGGAATCACTTTTTGGACTGAATATACACAGACGGCTCACAAAATCTACATGTTCACATTTTGCTGTTGTCCATATGCAGAGGAGAGTCTATCTGTTCTGAATAGGAGGTTGCTTGAATTTCCCTTATCACTACTTTGATGAGCAACACAATAGGTTTACAATATTTTATTGTTTATCCATAATGGTTGGTTTGAATATAGGCTTTCTAGAATGTCAAATATGTAGAAGACAATCGCACACTACAGAAGAACTTAACATGATGCTCTGCTAGATCATTACCCTGTAGAATTGCCAGCAATAGTTTAAATGTGCTGTCCCCCACAGACAATTCAAGTAAAACTTTCATTTCCAGTAAGTTAATGTATTTTCCACTTATTTTAAAGAGCCTATTGTTTCAAACATGGACATGTGACACTAGAATTCAAAACTTAATGTAAGGGTAATGTAATGTAAGGGTAAATACATTGAAAGAGCATAGGATTTATTAAGTTACCTGGTTGCAAACTATTTGTGTATCTGTATAAAAGAGATAACAGATAAGAGGGAAATGCTAAAAATTATAAAGGAAAAAATGAAACTGATAATTTAAGAGATTAAACTACTAAAAAACCCAACCCTATTACTTCTTATAATCTGAGTAGAGATATTATTCTTAAAAAACACATTTCTTTGAGGAGACAAAAAAATCCAACCCAATTAAATCCCAAATAATAAAACACAAACCTTTGCAGAATTTAATAGTTCTGATTTGCAGATGTTGAAAGAAAATTCTACTCATGAAAGTGTAATTTTTTTCTTAAAATGATATTTTGCTTTTCCTCTAATCATCTGCTGCCAGCAGACATCAAAGATGGAACACAGACTTAGATGAATTCTTCTTCTGTTCTTACATCAAATATCTTATTTCTGGGCTTGCCACTCTTGAGTTAAACAGCTATTGAGGTCCTGCCAAAACTATGACATCAAGCTGTTTGGACTGAAACTAGAACAGAATACCACTGGTACCAGGACAGTTCTTCCTTACCATGTTACTTGTAAAATGTTTTTTGAGCTATTCACATCATATTACACAGCTTGCTCAAGTGCAGCAGAACAAAATCCAATGTAAGTTACTAAGCATTGTAGGGTCAGGTAGAGATTAAATGAGGCATTTAAACTCCTAGCATCTATTTAGTTCTTCAGTTGCCCAGTCAAACAGCTAGGAATCTAAATATGGGCTAGAACAATAATTTATCTACTGGATTTGAGACTCAGTTCTGCACTGTGATGCAAACTCTTCCTCAATAAAGGACAAAATCATTTAGTTATGAAACTGTGGGTAATTAGGATGCTACCAGTTGTCTAGACAGTCACAGCTGCCCTGAAACCACTCTTGGAAATAATTAAAATTGATGACCTTAAGCCTTTTGATGATCTTTGCAACAAGGGAGCATCAACTCTTACAGACTACTTGACTTTCTATGCTCTCATCACAAAAGACTCTTAATAAAAGCCAAGGAGTTGGCTTTATTAGTTACTCAATGTTATTAGCAATGTGTTTCACGTTACTAATTTTGAATTCACTAAGTAGCAGTGTTTTTTTCCTTTTTTCATCTCCCAGCACAATTGCATTTGAAGTGTCTACATGATAATGATATAAAAGCCAAGGAGCTCTTGGTATAGACTGAGCTTATTGTGTCATGCCCTGAATTACTCACAATTTGCCTGTGGAGTGAGTATAAAGGCAACAATCCACTATTGCTCCTAGGCCAGACTAATCTACGTTTCCATAAAAGCTGAAAAAATGGTGGGGCAGCAAGAAAGGGGAAGAACTTTGAACCTTAACTCCCAGCATTAGCAGAGTGTCTGCTCTTACAGTGGCCACAATGTCAAACAAAGCAGAGCAACGGAGTGTTCAAATTTCAAAAGTGCTTGCAAATTTTCACTGACACATTTGTCTTTTTACAAGACAAATAGTTTTCCCCTTTACTCATTGTCGCCTTTTTTGTGCAAGTCAAATTGCAGCTGAACTTTGTGCTGCAGGTTTGAGGACAGGGTATGCGAAGGGAAATGAGGAGGAAAGGGCTGCAGCACAGCCCCTTGGACCCCTGTCACCACTTCCCAAAACTTGTCATCAAGAGGAGTGAACTAGATTCAGCAAGGTGATAAGCACAGGACCTTTTACACAATGATGAATCTACACAAATTCAGTATCACTGATTAGATTCACACCTGTGGAAACTGAATACTCTGTTTTGGCCCTCTAGAGCCCTCTGCTGCTTCTAGCCTCAGGGCACTATACTGAACAACCTCCAGGCACCCTCAGCGATGCTCCTGCCATCCTGTCACTTCCACAGCTGTTAGGAAGTCAAAATGAAGCCTCCTGGGTATGTGTTTTGTACACACCTCGAAACAAAGTACATTGAACTTTGTCAAAAAAAGAGTTGAGTGTCTGTGAGTATCCAATGCCATCGGATTTCACAGCTAATATTCATTGCAGAAATGAGACTGCAACAAGCACTTTGATCCTTTGAATGCCACCTGACAACTTTTCTTTAATATGATGCTTCTTGTCTGTCTAAAATGTGGCATGCATTGCTGTTATAAACAAATTATAAAAATTTCTGCTCTATTTCCAGAAGTTGAAATAGATGTTATTGATTTTTCCCTCCCTTATTTAAAGGATCTCAATGGCTTATCTCCTTGGCTGTCTTTGCCACAGTCAGAGCTACTTCTAAACCAAGTACTATCCAAGTTTTGTGCAAATAATTAGAAGTCAGCTTTGAATCCTGTAATTTGACTTGCTTATCGAAGTCTGATGACCAGTCTTCATGCATCCAGGGTGAAATTATACCTCTGGAGAAGGTGATGCTGTTGTTCAAATATTGATTACTTAGCCAGACAAATTTATGATTTCCCAGAAAAAGCATTAATCACCAAGACACATTGAAAACAGTGGATTTGAAGACAATGGCAAAAGTTTATGTTCAAATACAGGGAGGCCTGGCTAAACAATAATTTCTCTTTCCATAAGGTTGAAGAGCAAATATGAATGTCATTTCAGATAAGATTGATCACTATCCTAGTGGATTATATATTATAGTTATGGATAGTAGGCTGTGCATTAGCATCACAAAAAAGGTTTCATTGCTACTCTGAGGATGCAGTGTGTCTTGCTGCAAAGGGTTAGGTGATTTACTATCTTCTAAAAACAAAAACATAACCTCCTTGGGCAAGACCAGGGACAAGAGATGGTTCTGTTCCCATCTGACAAACAGGAGCAGTGCCCACAGCAAAGCTTGTTAACAAGTGAACTGCAGCAATTCATGGTACTGTTTAGAAAACAGGAAGACTTTACAGTATTTTCTGATGGAGAATTTCTGTAAATACTATGAAGAACTTAGTCAGTGAGTATTAATTTTCTTTGAGTGGGAAAGAGGCTACAGGATGCAGAACTAGGTATCAAATACATAAAGACGATAACAACTGATCAAGTTACTGGTAATTAATTATTCGATTGCCATCTCTAAAGACTATTTTTATAATACAAAACAAGTAACAGATTGTTTTTACATGTCAGCTGTCAAATCATCAGAAAATTTTCTTTACAGTGCAAGTGGTTAGCTTTTTCTTTTAACTATAAAAAAGAAAGGAAAAAAATGGTGTGCTATAAATGGATCCAAAAGTGACATTACACCTTTGTGGTGTTTGGAATGGTTAGTGTCAGTGTTTTATAAGATGATTGTTTTGTGTTTGCTTTTTTTTCCCTTTCTCTTTTGTCAAAGGACAATTTGATGGGTTAGGCTTTATATGTCCTCTTTTCCTTCTAAAAAGAAACAGGAAACAGCATTTAGTTGTGAAAGAGACTAAAATGAAAGTATTTTGTGGCAGATGGGATTTTTATGAGCTGTTTGTCACTACATACCAGTCTTGTTAAAGAGAAATCGTTTTCTGCTTCATTACACTAAGATAGCTCTGTTTAGGGTTCCACTCAGCTGTGAAATTACTTTAAAACTTCTGTAAGGAATAGAGATGGGATTTTTTATAAAAAAAAAAAGATTGCTAACACGGTATAAGGAATAGAAATAAAATGGTCAAACACACTGTTTTTTTAGAAGCAGAGGGGAATATATAAATGTTGCATTGCATACTTACACTTAATCTGCTGGTTTAAGATAAAAAAAATCTCCAGAGTACTATTATTTTCTACACCTACAAAAGGCAACATTGACGTTAGTCTACATATGAAGACTAAAAAGACATTAGGGGAAAAACTAAAACAACATTGGAATCTTTATGCTGCTTTTGAGGCAGATAAATTACAAACAAAAGAATTAGATCCACACAGATATAAGTATGAAAGTACTGGGCCAGGTCTTCACTTGCTGTCCCTCCATGGACCCTGGCAGGATTTGCTGATGTTATGCTTTTCTCAAGTGTAAGCTCTGAATCTTTAGACCTTTGCCCTAGGCAATTACAATTTAACACATTCTCCATAACCTCTCATTGTGCTAATTCCTTGCTGTGACTATGTTTCGGTCCCTTTTTTCCATGTCATCGGTCTTTCACTCTTAATTTAATACCACATCAAGCCTTTATTCTATTATATGAATTTTATATAATCTGCAATAAACCCCCTTTATTCTTAGTGTATTTTGTCACACTTTTGTGGAAAGTTCATCAGGAAAGAGACTTGCCACAAGGTAAAGCTGGGTTGCAAGGACATGTTGACCCATCTACAGTCAGGGGTCAAAAACACCTAGTGGGCAGCTCTTCTTTGTCTTGCCTTGCTTGTACTGGTGTGGACTCAAAATTCTGGTGTATGCTCATGTAGAAAAGGTTGATCCCTGTCAGCCCCTCACTCCCTATGTATGTTTTAAAAGTTAGTTAATGCAAGTGTCTGACCCTAACTCCATATGCACAGTCCTCGGGTCACCTTCTGGGAATGGTCTATTCTTTTAGCAGCTGGAAGCTTTCCCTTAAACTTCAAGACCATTGTCAAGCTCTCTCCTGCTAATTTTGCATGGGCTCTGTGGAAAGACACAGTCTCTGAATTTCCTCTTCTTTCTACCAATGGGCAAGAAAGAAAGGAGTTTACATCTGCTGTAGCAGTGTTGCACACCACAGTGTTCTAGGAATGATTGCACCTGGAGAAGTCCAAACAGTCTGTTTAATCAGCCACTCCCAACCTTCTACTTCAACTGAGACAATCTTCACTAGTGTTGTATTTCCCTTGGGAAACTTTTGGATTCTTCATCTACTTTGCCATATTCCAGAGAGAACTTCCTTAATGCTGGAAAATCTCAACAGGATGTCCATGTATGAGGTAATCACACCAGACTCCATTATAACTAATGCATAAGATAGGCACTTAATGCTGTTATTTGTCTACCTTTGAGGGACAACTTCTTTAGATGAGCTGATATATGGTCAACACTCAGGCAGATTAAGCCCTCCTGAAAAAGAAGTCAGTAGCTGATGATTATTGATGAGCACGTTTCCCATTGTATTACCCCAAGTTTTATAAAGAATAAAATAAATGCTTATTCTGGACAAGAGAATTTAACCAGGGGCAACTTGTGCTTGATAAATTTTTATGTTGAAACCCTGGGTACATATTGTCTTTATGCATATACATTTGCAGAAGTGACATGAGTAGGAATTAAATTCTAATCTTTTGAAGGGCCTTGTCTTTTAGATTTACTTGTATATTCTTCTTACCAGATCTTTTTTTTTTTTTCTCCTGATCATGGAGAATGGATTATTTTAAAGTATGTTAATTAGGTGTTAAATTTGCAACTTAAATTCTTGTGCATGAATCTTTTTGAGTCAGGTGTATGTTCTGTGAAATGTAGGAAGATGTATTTTTATAATTTCTGAAGTTAGTTCAGAAGATCAGTATCATTAATTGCTCTTTTTATTTTTTGCCAGTTTCATGTTGTCTATGCCAAATCTTTGTAGTTTTGTTAAGTCTAAGTTTCTGACTGATTTGAATCTCCCAATATTAAATTGATGTACCCTTTCCTAAAAGCTCTTTTGATGTTTGATTCACACATTCAGCATTTTTATAGCTTCTATTAATAATACTATAGAAGCAAATTGCAAGTGAGATTAATTTATGATTAAGTTATGCTTCCCAAAGAATTGCACAGTAAATTACTTTACACTCACATTGTAACTTTGGATCAGCTTTCTGAAGGTGCATTAGCACAGAGGTGTGATCACAAGCACTGCTCTCTGTACTTACAATTTTTAAATACTTGTGTACTTAAAATTGCTTAGCTCTTCACACCTGGGGACTGAAACACAGCTGTTATAAGTTTCTTTGACTCTCTGACTCAGTGTTACTCTTGCAATACATATTTTTATAGATAGGTTTTTGAAGAGCTGCAAACCCTTAGCATAGCCTGAGAGTATTATTTTAATAATCTTCTAAACCTCCTCAGATCTCTTACACAGCACATCATGAATTGTTGTGTTTGGGAATGACTGCCAAAATCCAGATCACACCATGAGTAACCATGGTCTGTCAAGACTTGTGAGCATTAATATAAACTGTCTTGATATAGAAAGGCAGGCTCACAGTAACTGTAACTCTAATCACCACGGAGGAATTACAGAGATAATAAGGAATCTTCTACAGCATCTCTTGATCTCTTACCTGGAGCTTGCCTTGTAATGAGAGATTTATTTCCTACAGCTCTTCATTCCTCAGTGAACTCAGGAGAAGAGGTGAACAAAATAATATGGAAATGCCTACTCTGGCATGACTTGTGTGCAATGCACAGGATATTATTGCTCCAGGCTATGATTCCCTCTTGACTCTACAGGCCTTGGGTATCTTTGAGTTATATGTGGAATGGCCATGAATGCCACTGTACCAAGATAGTGGACAGTACTTGATCCCATAAATTATATTCAAATATGCAAGTTTAGTAATTCAAATGTTCTTAAGACAAACGTGGTCATTCACAAAGTCATGGGCTCATATAATCTAATTTTAGATCTAATTAATAATCAGATTGGAGATCAGATTTTTTTAAATAAGGTAAGTGGGTTGAAATTCAATGATGATACAACCTAGCAGCTGGAAATTGAGAGGAAGAATAAAAAGAGGAGGTATTCAGATAGGTCATCTGCATTATTTTTTTTTTACAATCTAAGAAGAAAACGACTTTGGTTGCGCATGGGAAGGAAATGCAGGGATTGATGCTTACTAATACAGCTATACTTAAAAGTACTGTAACCTTCTCCCAGTATGTGAGAAGAAAACCAAGTTATTGAGCACAGGTTTTTCTGTCCAAGTGAACTAAAATTGGAAAAGGAAAAGTAAGTGGTACAAAATGGTAGAAAAAAATTAATTTTATCTGCTTCTTGAGCTATTGAAATCAAAATAGGTCCTACCTTAGACACATTAACAGTCTGAAATTAGAGTCTTAACTGATAGAAAAAGACATAACTCTGTGACAGCCAAAGGCAGCTTATCTAAGCTGAGAATCTGTTTTACAATATTTTTCTCAAATGATGTCCCTAAGCTATTAACATGACTAAAAGAGAAGTCAAAATGCGTCCTTTGGCCAGCAATTATGACCTGATGTGTAGCACACTAACTAAAGCCATATTTCAAACTGAACATACTTGCAAACTGTGAAGAGGCTTGAGAACCCAATTAAGGAAACTTTAAATGACTACACTCACTATTTGAAAATAAAGAAGCAGTTGTTTTGCTTGCCTACAGAGAATTTTAAGGCAGATTTTGTTTTGAAAAAGCTCAAGTACTCCAGGCTTAGTGACAGCTGAATCCCGCAACATGCTACATTTGGCAGTAACTCGTCGAAGGGATGTATCCCCTTTTCCTGTTGAAGATAGGTGTAATGTCTTCAGTATTACTGCTGCTGAGTATGAGTTTCCATCATAAATATGAAGAAATAGACAGAAACTCTCAGGTGGCTCTACTAGACATGTTTTTATAAACTTGTTATACTCCAGAATGTCAGGCATTTCTTTATTTCAAAAAATTTAGAAGGATAAAACTCACAAGAAAGGAAATTAGAATTAGAGGAACCAACCGAACTTTTGAGCAAATCTATTTTCCTTGCTGCCCTGTATCAGTTCACCTGTTTCTCTGCTTCTTTCTTTCTTTATGCTCCAAACTTCTCACCACTTTCTGTGGTGTTTAGGGGGAATAACTGAGTTGGTTTGTTGTTTTGGTTTTGGGGTTTCTTTCCCTGCAAAGTAAGGGATTTTTGTCTTGGGATGTTACAGCTATAGATTTTTGAGGTTAAAAACCAAAATCTTATCTTTAAATACCATAGGTCAGTCATTTATTGCCCCTATTCAGACAGTTTCCTAGGGCTGGAGGGGCTATCTTTTTCTTCCACAAGAGCAGCAGCAGTTAGGTATGGGTCACAGAGCATGCATGTGTTGGGAATTGGCAGCTTCTGGAAAGACATATGCATTTCCATAATTTTTTATTAATTTTTAGAAGATAATTCCACAAGGAGTTTATAAATTACCACTTAGAAGACCTTGATCACTAACTAACTGCTGTTAGCAGGGGCAGGTGTTCACACTGAGACCAAATCGTCAATGAAGATTTTGTTCAAATAATGACTCTTAAAATGTGGGAGCAAGGCCCACTCTGTTAAATTACATAAAAATATTGCTCAGAAAGCAGTTCTAAAAGAAAACTCAAGTTTCTAAAGGCTTTTGAAGTGCAAAGGACTTCTGAATCCAGAGGTCTTTTTATTTGCCATTCTATAATCTCTTACACAAACATGACCTTTTTTATCTGAAACGTCCCTACATTCCTTTTGTAGTTGCCCACCACTACCTTAGGCAAGCTGCCAGCTGCCTCAGCTTCAGAGAGTTGCATAAATGAAGTCTGGAGGTGACTAAAGCCCATGAGGAATCTGATCTAATAGGGATCCACTAAGGTACAGTTCATCACAAGTGGTACCCTTGGCAGGGGCCTTGAAGCTTGGGGAAAAGCAAGGACCTGTTCAGACTCAGAGTAAAGTGACTCAACTAGTTTTTCTCAAATACAGTACTGTGGTGCCACTCCAGCTAATTGGAATATTCCACCTCTCTCCCAGCCACCTCCCCAGCCAGCCATGGCCACCCCAAGCCCATCTCATCCCTACCTGGTGCACATCTGGTACACCACAGGCAGTGTTGTCCCACTGTAAGAAGATGTGTAGACAGGGCTCTTAATGGTGGACTTGTCAGTGTCACGTTTACAGCTGGACTTGATGATCTTAATGGTCATTGCAACATAAATGATCCTAATTGTCTGTGATTCTATGACTTGAACACCTACATTTGGACAGTCAAATTCCACCCTAAATTACTAACCTTGTTGTTGAAATATTTTCCTTTATTTAAGACAAGTCCTTCACTCTTTATTCTCTCATTGATTTGGTGACCTCTTATTTTTCTCTTTTTTAAATTTCTTGGATAAATTTTCATTTAGGAGATGGCATATTTTTCTAAATTCACAAGCATCATACACCTTTGATCAGTTTCTGATCAGACAACAACATGCTAAGACAACATCTGCTATAAAGCATTTAGAGGAAAGAAAAAGGTTTATTTAAGGAGGTAGCAGCCTTCTGTAGTAAGACATAGCTGGACAAAAGAGTAGGACTTCCCAAATTTTTTGAGAAAGGATGAATAGTTATTAGAACTGAATCTGAAGTAAAGCAAAAGTAGTATTTGCCAATGTACTGAAAGGTACAGGTCTCAGTTGACACTGAGGATAAGCAGCTTGGAACACAAGTGTACAGCCCATGAACATATTTCTGTGAGTGGGCGAAAATCGGTGAAATACGTAACACTTACTCTGAGTCACTGAAAACCTGCTGTCCCCACTGTCTCTGCAGGCCTTACTGTTTGCTGTCCTGCCCTGGCTGGACTGCAGCAATGGCAACAGTTCTATTTACCCTTTTTTTCTCTCATAGGTATGGACAACATCAGAGCCACTTATGGCAGCTTGCTATTCTCAGCCACAAGCCAGGAACTAATGCTTTCTTCTGCACACCAGATAAACAAGCTGAGACTCAAGTATATGGTGGGGAAAAGAAAAGGTTTTTGAGCAGGGATAGTAAAGGGATTTAGACAAAAATAATTGACTCTTCTTCAAGCATAAGCAGTAAGTGCTGGGGATTAGTGTTCCTCTTTTATTTTTTTTCCTTTTTGATAAGTCTCCTGATGTCAGTGTGTTTCTTATTTAATTAATACCACAGACAGTAAATCATTTCCTTGTTTCTAAATTGTGACAGCTTTAGCCACTTTTAGAATTAGAGCTGTTGTAGTGTGAAAGAAAATCCAAACAAATATATGCTTCAAAATGATTATTTCACCCTAGAGACTTAATTTATACAAAACAGATTACCGGAATACAGTAAAATTCCCATTAAAACATAAGTCATCAATTTTCTGTTGAGTGAAGCATAGCTTAAATTATGAGGATTTAATTATAGTAATGATTATACTGTTGGGGTTGAAAGGTGATTCATGTTCTGAGCTTGACTTTTTTTGTGCTTGCTTTTCTGTATTTCTCATTAGATTCGCTCCATATGTTCCCAAAAATCTTTCTCTTACAAGAGGAAATGAGCCACTCCATAACCATGACTGTTTTTCCCAGAAGCTGGTTGAATTTTAAAGGTGATCAAATAAGACATTTTTGAAATACAGAGCATGGCTCTGGTTAGTGCCATGGCTCACACCTGGGGATCTGCAGGGATGGCTCCACAATGGTTGTGCACACAAGAGTGCCATTTTGAACACACTTCCTACCTACAGATTTCCCTGCCACAGGAGCCTGCTGCCTCCAGCTTCCTTCTTCCCTGCAGGTGATTCTTGTCTGGAGACTGATTGGCAGCTTCACTGTGCTTTGTCAGTGCTTTTAGCTTGCTTGTTCATGAAAAGGAACATCCTCTGCCATTATCACAGCATTTCATCTAATGCTGTCTCCTAATCAAAAACTCCTTTTACCTTATTCAAAAATTCAAAATTCTTTGCTTTGATAAGCTATCCTGAGCCTGGCCATAAGAATATAAGGTAAAAAAGGGCCTTCTAAGAATGGGCTTTATGTGTCCCTTAAGCCTGCTTGATGCTTTCATCTCAATCTGTAAGTGGTGCAAATTCATTTGACCATTTTAATGTATGTCATAAAAACCTGATGCTGTGTATATCAGTTTGCAGTAGTTAAAAAAAAAAATATTATGTAACTTGAAATAACCAGTAATATCTATGTACTGAATCAGCAAATGAAGAAATCTACAGGCAACTGGATCCATTTCAGTGTTTGCAATGTGTTAACTACATTTGTCTCGCAGCTGCAGTCCTAATCTTAGTTCAAAAATAGAGTATTGGGATCTAAAATCATATGCAAGCAAAAGTTAAGTCAAATAAACTGAAGAGTATGGCAAGAAAAGCAAACGGCTGTATCTAAAGAGTTGTTACAGCACATATTCAGAATAAAATGATTGATCTTCTGGTCAACAAACCTGATCAATTTTTTACCATTCAT
The DNA here is from genome assembly GCA_013399225.1 of Rhipidura dahli. Taxonomy (NCBI): domain Eukaryota; kingdom Metazoa; phylum Chordata; class Aves; order Passeriformes; family Rhipiduridae; genus Rhipidura; species Rhipidura dahli. Next base: position 125,522 of record VXAC01001102.1, on the reverse strand, counting down.
CACCTCACCTGACTTTAAAAGAAATATAGTTGGTACATTGTAAATGTTTTTATGGGAATATTACTCTTCAGACCTCTCTAGATAAACACCCAAATAGAATGAGGATTTCCAGGTGTTATGAAATTATAGGCAACCATTATCACTTCTACATGTGAGGAGTAGCACATAAAAAGGTATTGTCATAAAAAGGAAAAATACAGAATAGGTGATACTCATCATTTGCTTGTAGTACCTTGAGAATATATTCCCCTTTTGGGAATATATAAATATATAACTCTCGTGTCTCTATCAAGGCAAGTTTTTGAATGCATAGAATCCATAAGTCTGTTTTTTCATCTTTCTTTATTACACCTGACATATTTCATAGTGTTCATCTCTTCCATAATTCCACTGATGCTCTTTTACTGCATGTCTCAATAAATTTGTCTCATCCACATACCATCTATAACTGCAGCAGTAAAAGCTGCCAGTGGCTGAGGAAATGTGTCTTCTATAAATAGTAGATATATCTCTCTTTTCTTCTCCTACATTATCCAAAAACTTTTTTATTCTCTGAAACAGCACATGGTTTATTAATGCCAAAATTACAATATTCTATTTGACAGAGTAGTTAACACTGGCACTTTTATAATGGAAAAATAAACTCAATTAATATGTCATTCTGTGTGTTGAACGTGGTGTGCAGCTTTCAAACCTTGTTGTGATTGGAATATCTTCTTAGGAAAGGCAAAAATAAACTCTGTGCAGTAAAGTTCAATTACATTATTTGTATGTTTAATTGGCAGAGGAATAAACTCAGATACCAGAAAGAATTTTAAGTAGAAACTTCAGTTTATTTTCTATTTTTAAACTATTTCAGTCTATTTCAATTTTAAACTACTTCAACTCTGGAGACTGTGATTTTTTAGGGGAACTTTTACACAACCAAGAGTAGGGAAAAGGATGGCAAAGATGAGACTGTACCTTAGTTCTGGTAATTTAAGGATCATTAAACTAAATGGAAACTGTATGAGCACGTGTGTGAGAGAGCATTGCCAAAACTTCACAACCTCTTCCGTATAATCTTAGTTTTGCAGAACAGAATATTAAATTGTGCTAGTTTTTCCTCACAGGCATTCATCTCTATTTTTATCCTTGATGAGATGATCTAATCTAGAGGCATGTATTAAGGTGCATGTTATGCCTTCTGTAATATTACAAAGATAAATATTGCATAGTTTAAGAGCATAAGCTCTTAGTTTAGCCTGGAAAAGATAAATTCTTAATTTTAAATCTGAAAAAAATCCCTCCAGTTGACTTCTACACTAGAGAGACAACAAGACTGAGTTGGAACTACTTAATGAGCAATATACTTGCCAGATCTTTATTATAAAGTTTGACATATTAAGAAATAGGTTTTTTTCAATTTTCATGCATTTCATTTGTTCGTGAATTTCATGAACAAAATGGTCTATGCCATTATGCATATGACTAGGAATATTTTTTTTGTTTGTATGACTTTTATAGAAAGTCTTCATGCACTTTACTCTATGTAAAAGTAAAAAGCATTCACTGCTGTCACCATAAATTACATAATATTTTACTTCTTAGTGTTTTTCTGAGGTTCTATTTCTCATACTATGCACAACCTTGCAAGCACTCTGCAGTGACAATGTAAAAATTAGTATTGAATGCCTTTTTCTTCTCCTTTTCATCACTCAGCACTTCAGTGCTTCAAATATTTGTACTGAAATATGTCACATCTACTGGGCAAAAAGAGGTATTTTTGACATATTTCAACATTGCCTGCTCAAGTAATTTTTATGAGTATAAGCAAACTTAAATTAAGCAAAAGTTTCAATTTATTTTTGCATTTCTATCTCAGGAATTTGTATAAATGTTTGAGCATACTAAGAATGCAGGCATATATGGTAAATTCAGGCATATAGGGCAAACAGCAGATGTAGGAAATGTTTTTCCCTTTGGTCTCTCTTTTGCAAACTCTAATCCCAGGAGAAATCTTGAGCAATAGCAGCAGTGTCTGTGTGGATGAGTGAAAGAATGCATTTGCTGAATGACCAGCCAGACATTTTCAGTCAGCACAACTCATGGTCTCTCATCCTTGTCACACCCACCAGTCTGGTCTGGGGATAGCAAAACAGAGGAGCTGAGAGCATTGACAGGTTCTTGTCATCAGTGTAGTGCAGAGGAGTCCAGAAAAGATGAGAAATCCCATGTACTAAGGGAGCATTAAAAAATACTAAACATTAAAATTCCCCAAATGAAATATCAGCCTGTCTATCTAGCATTTTATTTTTATATCTGCCTGTTTACCATTTATACCAATTTAATATTTCCATGTTATTTTGGTTTAATTAAACATACTCATCTCTAAAGGTACAAGAAATATTTTTAAGCCTCTCCCTGCAATCCACTCTGCACCAGCTGGCCTCAAAGCCACATAATACTTACTAACACTTTTAATTTATTATATAGGTTTATTCTGAATTAATCAGAAGGCTCTATGATTGTTTTACACTTCATAATTTCTGAACACATTAAAAAATATCTCAAGAAGAGGAATGGAGATTTCAGAAGCTCCACCAGAACCAGAACTCTTTGAAAACCACTGAAGTGGGTTCAAACAAAGTTTCGTTCCATATCTCCAAGCCACAAGAGACAGTAAAAAGGAAACAAAGCAGAAAACAGCTTACCTCCTGGCAGTAGTGGTTTTTTTAGCACTAGATATATAGCCTTTTATAACTTCATTCAACCAATTCAGAAAATCTTAACTATAAAACAAAATTATTTCAAGCATGAGGAGAACTGTACCAGAAAAAAAAATATTTTTAGATTGGCTGTACCTGAGTTTTAAGATCACTAAGTGCTTCTTTAGGATTTGAGCTAAATACTTACATGCCAGAACTTTATACAGTTTTTTCAAAAAGCTGTCTGTGCCTTGAATTTTGTAAAAGTTCTTGCAAATTTCTCACAGTCCAACAGTTAAAGTATGAACACACTGTCTTGAAGTTAATGTAAATCAGGAATGGGAAAGTAGGGAAAGAGATTTTCTTGAACAAATGGTAAGTTCACTGAAAACTGAAGGTTTGGAACATCTGAAATTATTCACAAAATCAAGTCAAATGTACCAACATATTGTTTCAGATAATTAAAAAAACGGACAGTAAGTAATGAAATTTATTAAACTCTGAATATTTTTCCCGATCCTTATTTAATTCTGCCTTACACAAGGCTCAAAGAAGAGACAACTCAAGAAGAGCCGTAGATTCTTGATTGCTCTACTCTTATGGTCCAAAGACAGCCTACATCCAAAGACAGTTTTATAGGTATCACACCCTATTTTGATGAGCTTGCACTGGCATATATGACATATGTGAAATGCCTAATTTAAAGAGGGGGCACTATAAACACTAAGCAGACAGCCCTAGAACTCTCAAGAATGTCAGTCAGCCCACCTTTTAGAAGATCTGAAATTGTCAGTCTAATATGACTGAGTAGACTCAGTCAATAAAAGTGTTTCTCATGATTTTTATTTCCTATTGCAAATTTTGGCCAAATTTTAATATCACGTTCTGAGGATTGAATCACTCAACCCATATACTGCAAGACATATATTTCATACACAAATAAATTTGTCATGTAGCATACCACTCTGAGTTGTTATAGATAGGCATTCTGTAGGAGATTGACTGATAATTTCAAGTAGTGCATTGTATGACATCCTCCTTCATTAGAAAAGGAGAGGGAAAACAAGTACAGCAAGCAAAAAAGGCAACTTTCATTTGCAATCGAGGCTCAAGTAATTATGTTTACAGCATGAATTTTAAATTTTTCCTGCTACTCAAAACTTTAGTCTGCTTTTAATTAAGACTTGCATATTGGTTGAAAAAATAAAGCATATTTGCATAGAAATAACTGTGGCAAGCTGAAATCTTAAGTAATTTTAATCACTTTCCTGGACTGGTAATTATTTCTAGTTGATCAGTTTGAAGTAATTCCTTGCAGCAATTGAATATATTCACACCTATTGAAGTTTTCCCTGGGACTGAGAGATCATGTGGATGTGATATCTTTGGGAGGGGGTAAACCATATTTTTTTATCACACCCTAAAAATTAACAGAAATTCTAAGCCCATCTTGCTTGAGATCCAACAAGATAACATCATAATTACTTGTAGCTTGAGGTAAGGTAAATATTTGATGTTATAGTGGTGAATCAGTTTTAGTGATACACAAGCCAGCTGATGATAGACATGCTCTGAGCCTTAGCCTTTAATGGTACCATAGATATTAATAAGAAAGGCAAGGTCAATCCTACTGCATCTGCTCTTGTTGCTTCATGCTACAGGCAGATAACCTGGGAGACAGAACCAGCAGAACATCCAGCTAATGAACTCCCTTGAGACTGATGCTTTTCATAAGCTGAAAAACAGAAGATTGCTAATAGCAAGCTCAGTGCTGCAAAAATAGTTTAGAATATATTTTGGTGATAAAATGTCTTTAAAGGTGATAGAGGTAATGGTCTTCAATGCAATGAACCTAAGCCATGTTCTAATCTAAACCTATAATTCTTTTGCAAGCTGAATACACTGAACAAAAACTGGATTTCTACACAGTTCTTATGAGTGTTGCTTTATATTTGCTTCCTCCTGAAATTTTCTAAGAAACACGAAAGGACATGTTATAAATTAATAAATTTAATGTTATAAAGAAATCCCCCACTTTTAACTGTGAAAGAACAAGAAACTGGGTCTGGGAATCTGCTGATGCTGTGACAATTCCTAACTGACACTGATGTTTTGGGGTCATGTGGAATAATTGCCTAGTGCAATGTACCAGAGCACTTTTTCCTTCTCTATTAAAAATAAACTTTAGTAAGAAAACTTCACTAGTAGATGAAACACCCAAAGCATAAGTTAGCCTAATGCATTACACTCAGAAATAGTAAATCAGCTGTTTTGGAGTACTCTGAAAATATTTCAGAGGATGTTTGATGCAGGACTGATGGGATTTACAGACTGAGAGGTACCTAAAGGATATATCTGAGTCTGTAAACTTTGCAGAGTTATATAAGTTGCAATGTTTGCATCCCACTGTAATTCCTGCTCTTTAATTTAATCTTGCGTTTAGCTGAGCATTTTGTAGGATTGCTTCACATATTTTAATTTTACAGCTCCACATAGCACAGGCATTAAAAAAGCAAACATGTGGGAAGGAAGTCATATGGACTCGAGTGTTTAATATGGAGGAGGTGAGAAGAGGAAAGGAAATTATGACAAAATTAAATACCTTACATGCTCACAATTGTCTTCAAATTTTCTATTATATTTTTGGGGTTATGTCTGAAAGTTATCTAACGAAAATGATGAATGAAATAAAGACATTGCTGAAGTATTAGTGGAAGTATTTATGGCAAATTAGGAAACAAAATTTTGGAAAATCTCTATTGCAGAAGAGGATGTTTGTAATGAAACATCTTTATCCCAAGTGTGAATGCTGGCCCAGGGAAAAATCCCAAGCAACATTTGCATTCTGCTCATCTTACTTTGCCTACATAGCAACTCTTCAAGAAATTAAAATTACTTTCTCCAAAAATTGGGAAGGAGTAATTCAGAAAGTTTTTGTTGTTTCAGGCAGGCATAGGAGACTGAAAACTTTGCCAGAGAAATCGAGATGAAGTCAGTATGGAAGGCAGAGGTTTAGGAGTGGAGGAGATAGGCATGAGATCACATTTCACCGTTCTTAAAAATCATTAATTTTGCACAGGGATAACAGAGTCCTAGACAAGATTTGCCACTGAGGTCTGTTGTTAATGCATGTGTTGCCAAGGGCATGAGAATAAGGAAACTGATGGATGCTGTTGACAACATTTACTTACCTACTTGTATAAAAATAACAATTAATTTCAGTTTTCTTTTAGCACAGACATCAGGACTAAACTCAGTTTTGCCTTGATGCAAAAGAAAAAAAAAAAAAAAAAGAACAAGATTTATATCTGGGGGGAAGGAACAGAGAAGGAGACAGAAAGCTTTCTCTGCTGTTTGTGGATAGCTTGCAAATTGTCATGGTGGATGGAGAGACAGTAACAGCCCTCCTCTCTAAATGGTTCTGCAAGGTGCAACCTGAAGTCCCACACTTGGATTTACAATCTCCAGTGTGTCCAGTATGAACCAAATGGAGCAGCTCCATGGGAAAGGAGGGTCCAGGGCCAGACCATACACACCCCAATGTATCCCAAAGTCATACCTGGGACAGAATTCACACTGGATCTTCTTACACTGCTTCATCTTGAACATATAGCCCAAGAGACTTCTACTAAGCTAGTCTCCGAACTGAAACAGTGACAGGTCTCCTTCCCTACTTTTCAAACAAGGGAATTGGTCAAAATAACATAAAATAAGCTTTGTGCATATTTTTTAATTTTCAAAACATTTTTAGTATAACATACGCTTGGTCAACCCTTGAGCGCCTGACACTGAATGTTAATTTTCAGGTCACATTCTGTATCCTGTGCAGCAGGAACCACAACTACTGGGCTTCAGCACAAGTGCAATTTATAATAAATAACACCAAGAGTAATTAACACAATATTATCTGTATTCCTGTTTCAAGGCATTTACGTAGAGTGTACAGAAAAGACAGGATTAGGTAACAGGTCTGTGTGTCTTTGTGTTTAACATGTGTGGAAACGCAGCATGAGAGAGGCCTTTAGATGCAAATCTCTTCACTAGCTTCACTTACACAGAAGGGTAAGATTTAGGTAGTCAACACCTTTCAATAAATATAAAACTCAGTTCTATATATTAGTGTGGATTCAAGATGCATCAGAAATGGCCTAGAGAGCTTACATTTTAACTGGACTACTGGCTTTACCTAGTCACTTCAAATGGAAACAGAGAGTTAAAGAAAGTAATTGCTACAAATTACTTTGTCATAAATAAAATAATGGCAGGGCAGTTACATTCTTCTGCACTGTACAGAAAGCTCTAAATGCTACTCTTCATATGCTTTTTCATTGTATATGAAATTATTTGAGGAAGGGAAAAGAAATTATTATAAATAATAATGTTATCAAAAGAAAAATATTTTTTTAATAAAAATGATCACTCATTTCACTTTTGATTGCTAGCAACTACAATCTAACTAATGCCATAATTATGCACTGCATTTTAGCTTCAATTTGTCATTGGTTAGAAACAGAAGTGACTGTAAATTATCTTTAATCTCATGAAAGTGGTACATAAAAAATAATAATAATGAAAATAATAGCTTTAAGTTAAAAAAAGATCTCCATAGATCTTCATTACATATAAATACAGAGTTGGAAAACTAAATGCAATTCTTAAAAAGGCCTGTCTTGATTTTCAATTCTAGAGACTCACATTATATATAAAACAAGATAAAATGTGCATTTTCTATCATCCTTCTTAATCATCATAGTAGTTACTATTGGCCAGACAAGTATTTATGAGGTATGGCATTGCTGTCGGCAAAACTATTTATCTGTATGACACTGTATGTCACTTTTGAACTTCGACTTGACATCCATAAAATTACATTTTCATCACACCAAAAGATCAAGCTTTCTGCGCTGACTCACTTGGGTCAACATTTTGCAAATGACTGGATTTACCACTTGAACCATAAACCCTTTGTGAATAGTTTTGTGCATTGATGTCTGATAGCCTAGGGCACAGATCATAATTTCTGAGCTAAAGAAGAGTTGTCAAAGCAAAATTAATTTCTATTTTGCATATCATATTACTATGTACTATTCCAACTCCCTTTCTCATGCGGTGATTGTTAAATGTCTTACATACTGTTAAATTAGATGAATTTGCAGACTCTCTAAGGCTACCTAATTCCCTCAAGACTTATTTTTAGTATCTCCATAGTAGTTTGAAAGATCAACTGCCCCAGTAGACTAAAAGCTTTTAATTGATAATGGATTTTTTTCCTGGTGGGAAGTTTTTGGCTTGATTTCCAGGTAGTGTTTACAAAATCAGAAGAGATATGAATTTCAGATGAGCATGCAAAATGGAAAAGCTGCCGTTTGTTTCAATTGACTGGAGTGATCGGTGTTGTTTCATCTGCCTAAGAGATGGATGAGATGTAACACACAGCTGTATGGCTGATCTCAAAAGAGCAATAGCCCTATATGCCCTGGTTATCTGAAATGCTAGCTGAAAGTCTGCACAGAACTTTTGTATTAAGAAGTTTTATGTAAGCAATGGCAGGTCTTGTCTTTTTGGATGGCAAAATATTTTCAATAAAACAAGGCTGAACTGAAAAATGTTAGCTATTCAGGCTTTCTGAAATATTTCCCTCAAAACAAAATTGGTTACACAAACTTAACCACAGCCCAAGGGAGGATATCAGGTGACTGCCTAGGATTTCTTTAAAGTTTACACAGATAGCACACTGGGAGAAGTTGCAGAATCCCTTGGGATCTAGTTTAGCCCAGACCATCTCCATCCCCCCAGATAAACCAGCCTTGCTGTTGTCTGCAGATGCTTCGTGGAATTGATATTCTAAGATCACTTCCATTAATATCTTTTAGGAAAGCTTCAAGTGCTCTGGCCATTGGCTCCTGCAGGCAATGTTCTATCCAAGAAACAGGAATGCCTTACAGCAATATCTCACCTAGAGCTCTATACCAAAGGACAGGCATGGGCACTATTCCCTCCATTAAACCACTTCACTGTAATGTCACTGTGTATGATGTGGTTTCTACATGAAAGTGCCAAACAAATCTCAAGCTTGGGGTTTATTTTCAGACAGGTGCTGTCTGCAGGTTCATCCCCCCTTACAGTGTTTTGCTTTGTATTTGTATCTAGGACAGTGTTGATAACACATGGGTGTCTTGGCTATAGCTGAGCCGTGCTGCAAAGCATCAAGGCTGTCTTTTCCCACCCACGTCCCCAAAGGCCACTAGTCTGGGGGACTGGGATGGGATACAGCCAGGACAGCGACCCATAGTGATCAAAGAGATAATCCATGCCATGTGATGCCATGCTTAGCAACAAAAGCTAAGAGAGGGAGGAGAAGGGAGGGGGCAGAGTTTTGTCTTCCAATGCAACCACTGCAAGTAGAGAGGCCTTCCTTCCCAGAGAGTGGCTGGGCATCACCTGCTAATGGGAAGTAGAGAATAAATCATTTTGTTTTCCTTCACTTCTATATGTGGCCCTTTGCATTTCTTTACTAAACTGCCTTTTTTTGACCCATGAGGTTTTCATCATATTTTCTTTCCCTGTCTTGCAGAGGAAGGGTGAGTGATAGAGCAACTTGGTGGGCATATAGGGGCCATCACAGTTACATGCAAACTCACTTCTTTATTGCATTCTTGAAGGCAACTGGCAACACATGAGAGAACATGCTGCGTCTTCACCAGGCATTTTGAACAGTTTATGAAGGTATAAAACTTCCATTTCCCCTGTGGTTTTTTACACGCCAGTGCAAAGAAAGTGAAAAATGAGCTGCCAGATGCAAGCATGAAGAGACATTCTGAGCTATCAATAAACTTGGCTTCCATCTTCTATAGGTGAATGAAATGAAAATAGCTGCCCACAGATGTAAAGCTAGGGAGGAGGTAAGGAAAAGAAATCAACAGATCTCTTGAAAACAAAGTAAAATTGGAAGCTTATTTGACTGCGCATGATCAGCAAGGAGGAAAGATTATCAGATAAATTATGCACACAAATTTGTCTTCTGTGCTTTACTGTTACACAAGGACAGGTGATTTGAGGACACTCAGGATTTTGGGTCTGGCTTCCTTCTTTCCTCTTCAGACACCTATTGCTGGATGTCAAATACTCCCAGAGAAGTCAAGGTCTGTAATCCAACATTTCAATCAGTTATGGACTTTTCCTATATGTGAGTACAAGTCATGGTATAGCCTCAAAAGTGGGACAAGTTGATCTTCCAGAATCCTTTTCTGTCCCAGTCATAAAGCAAATACAGATGTTCTCCTCAGCAAAGGGGATGTATAGGCCTATCATTCTGATTAATTGTATAGGATGATTTCTTCACTGCTGCCATTCCTGTACCCTCATTGACCTTAAAGGATACCTACATTCCCTAATACCCTTCAACTGGCCTCAGGTCAATAATGGTCAGGCTGAGGTTTTTTTTGTTCCTTGAGAGATGGTATTTGGAGTGTTCTCCAAAGTTTCAGGTACCTTTAAGTTTATATGAACTATAATTATATTTTAAGTAATATTAATCTTATCATTTTAACCAGTAGTCACTTCCTATTTTGTTATTCTTTCTGAATCACTCTCTTTCTCATATAATACAGGATGACTTTTTTTGTCATGCAGTTTTAGCAGAACCCATCTACACACAAACAGCTTTCCATTAAATCATATTCAAAGTTGGGAATTGCATTTCTCATATCAGTGAAGCTTTCTGAACTCTCCTTCTTCATTTCTAATATCTATGTCAGGAACAGCAAAATCCATACCATGTGGTTGCTTAAAGTTTTTTCCCCCCACTTACCACAAAATTCAGTTTTACCACTCAGTTTGTTACCTGATACATTAAACGTTCTTAGATTGTTTGCAAACTCTATGCTGTAATCCACAGATTGAACCAAGACCATAATTTTTGTCTGTGGTTTCTGCACTGATTTTTGCTTCTTTTTCCACCCAGTTTGCTGCAGCTTCTTAAAAGATTGATCTTGAAGCCATGCATGATTGTTTCTCATGATGAAAGCACACGGGCATTGTTGACTGCTGTGCTAGATTGAAGCTAATCTGTTGTCTAGGTTCTGACAGATATATCATCTGTATGTGGTTTATATATGTAGTTCAGGTTATAGGATGATGATGATTCCACTTGCTATTAGCAACAGCAGTCATCACCATTAAGAGTCTAGTCAGTCTGTCAGCAGCAGTCTTTACATGACTTTGTTTTGCAAATAAACTACACTCAGTCACTTCATACATTTTGTAAGTGTTCTGTAAGATAATAGTGCTTTGATTTATGTACTTCAGATACATCTTCAGAAACAGTTTCATGTTTTCATTTAAAATTTTGTCATCATCAGTTGCTTTGGGAGAAAGTTATTCTGCAGGATGCCTCCAAATCAGTTATTCCTTTTTCTAGGTAGCTAATAAGAACTATGAAATCACCAAACTGAGTGTGGGTTTTATCTCCTACTGGATATCATAAAATTGCATCTTTTTGCTCAGTAGTTAAATTAATAACAATTACATACTGTGGTAGGCTTCAGTCATGGAAAATCCTACCCTTTCCTGAGCTATCAAAGATTCATATTTGCTTGTAATGTTCAGACTAGAGCTTGTGCAGTTATACATTTTCCCCAGTATTTCTAAATTAAAATCTCATAACAGTTGTTGCTCTGTTCCCCTCCACAGTAAATAAGACATGAAGGAGTCACATGTTGTCAGTGGGATTTAAGAAACTACAGAATCCTTTACAGTGCTAAGCTGAGATGTGAACATGAAGTGTGCTTGCTGTTGTACTTTATGGAGGCACACAGCACCTTTCCTTGTGCCTGCTAATGAAAATCATTACTGCATTGTAAATTCACTCTCAAACTCACTGCATCCTAACTTCCCTATCAAGATAGTCTCTAAACCAACACATTTACTGTTATGTTATACCCTCCCTAGCTACATATTTGAGACTGTGACTGAAAACTGAATGTTGGTTAAATGACAAATATGCATAGAAGGCAAAATCATTTGGATTCAGAACATGAAAAATATCAGTACACATTGTTATGATTTCATCTCACAGCAAACAAACTGGATTTTCTGCTTTTTTTTTTTTTATTTTTGGACTTTTGGTCTGCAAACAGTGTTCTTCTCTTTCCATAAGGGTAAATGATTAAATTCTCTGGTCTCAACCTGCCAGAAGGTGTCTTGCCAGCATCACAACCTCTACTGAGGACACTGTGAGGATCCTGCATCCAGCTAGTGGTGACATCTGCTCTGGTGGATCTCTGCATCCCCCGTGGATGCCCAGGGGCTGCAGGTGGATCTCTGCATCCCCCATGGATCCCCAGGGGCTGTGGGTGGATTTCTGCATCCCCCGTGGATCCCCAGGGGCTGCAGGGGCACAGCTGCTTCCCCATGGTCTGCACCACAGCCTGCAGAGGCACCTCAGCTCCAGTGCCTGGAGCACCTCCTGCCCCTCCTTCCCCACTGACCTTGGTGTCCCCGTGTTGTTTCCCTCAGGTGTTCTCACCTTCTCCTCTTCTCTGACTAGAATCCCAAAATCTTGTGACTTGGTTTGATTTTTGTCTTCAATATGTCATCACAGAGGCACGACCAACCTCTCTCACTGGCCCAGCTGTGGCCAGCAGCATGTCAATTTTTGGAGCCATCAGCCATAGGCCCTGCCAGACATGGTGGAAGCTGCCAGCAGCTTCCTCACAGAATCCATCTCTGTGGCCCCCCTGCTACCTAAAACCAGGCCATGCCAAACCAATACAACCAGCTAAAGGAGCAACTGTGCAAAAAAAAAAAAAAAAAAAAAGAAAGAAAAAATTATTATGCAATAAAAGGCTACATCCAGAAGGATATAATCTGCTGAGAAAACTAATCTATCTGAGGAGTTTTGTATCTTTTGAGTCCTTCACTTTGCAATCCCAATAATTTATTTTCTTACTGGGAAGTTTCTTGTCTGAAGTTAATGTATGTGTTACTCCAGAAGCCCCAAAGTGTTTACAGCATAAAAGGACAGCTGCTGGTACGAGGATGAATGGATCATGTATGGTATCACAAAACTAGAAGCCAAGCATATGCTGATATGCTTTCATCAGTACTTTAGAGGCTTGGCCAGCTGGCAGCTGACAGGGCAGCTTTACAGGGCAATGGATGTCTTACCATGGTTACTGCTGACCAAGGAAAAAGGAGGCAACAGATGATACCTCAGAGAGACAAATAACTAAATTGGAAGGCATATAAGGCAGGCAAAAAGTAAAAGGAACTAAATCTTTAAACATTTGCAACAGGGTTTGAGGGTGAGGACAAGGGCTTTAATCTTGACATGGTGAAACAGGAAAAGCAAGTGCTTAATCACCCATGCAACTTCTTAAACAGCTGTTCTGGTCTTCATGCAGATATTCATACAGTCTGACAATTTGGTTAGCCCTTCAATTAATAAAACATCTTATGAGGAATCAGTTGCATCTCCAAGTTCTCATCTTTTATGTAGGTTTTAATTAGTTATTAAACACTTGAAGTCTTGCTTAGACTATACATGCTGAAAAATAATTTGGTCTTTCTGAAATGAATCATTAAAAATTACTTTGCACAGAATTTCCCATCAAGCTTCTATCCCATCCCAAGATAGAAGCACAGGAACAGCCCCTGCCTCAATAAAGTGTTAATATCCTGGGATAGGGTAAATTTTTATTTTCCAAAGGTTTCTAGTTTTTCCAATACACTTTTCCTTAAACTTTCCTTCAAAATTGCTTGTGACCATAGTATTTCCTAGAATTAGAGAGAGTTCTTTATCCATGGATAGTACTGTTCTGTTGTGCAGAAGCACAGTGAAAAACCTCTCTCAGCTCTCAGATTAGGAGATTGTCATTGTAGTCTTATTAATCTCTAAAGATCCTCCACCCAGACTCTACCTACACCAACAGTTCCACAAAGGCCGAATGTTTGAGATCAGCCAAAACGAGTGCTCACAGATGTTGCCAACACAACATTACCAGCCTCCTGCCCACTGGTATGCCAAATCACCCTTTGATCCCAGGAATATTTCACACTAAAACAAACTCAAAGGGTTATTGGAAATAAAACTCACAAGGAGGAATAGTGGTTACAGGACTCAATGCAGCTCTGAATTTCTAACGGTCAAGGAATTATATCCGTATTGTGTTTTGTTGTCTTCCAGATTCAGACATTCTCACATCTGTATTTCATAAAATATTAACACCAACATAGTACGAGCCTAGTTCTTGTAGCTAATAACAGAACCACATGGAAAGTCACTACCAGCTTATGGATGCTTGTGTGTCAGGTAAAACACTCTGATAATTGTCTTTAACAGCAGCTGAGACCTTTGAACACCTTCAGGTCTCGACTTCCAAGTACTGCCAGCACAGAATGTGTCACCACCACCACCTCTTTAAGCTGAATAGCTGATATCAAAATGTTTGACACTTAGTTTAGTACTAAGCTGCATTTTTTTAGCGAATAAATTGACTAAAAGAATGTAACATTAGTACTGTCAAGGCTAGAGGTAAGGATTAAGCACATAGGTGGCATCACCCTCAGGGTCCCCTGGCTCACAGCAGCACCCACAACACACAGTCATTATATATGTGTCCCCTGGCACATATAATGACTGATTTCCATTGGGCACATTAAGTAATGTGCTGAGATTACAAAGTAGAGCCTGTGGATGCAAGAGGATTAGTACAAGCATTTGCAAATTAATGATTACTGTCCTGTGGAATCAAAAAGTTTATTGTATTCCATATCTATCTGTGCCCAAAATTGTTACTGTCTCTCTAAGACCCAGTGAGTCCATGAGATTCCAGCAATTTTATAACTAGTGACTATTACTGCTATTTTTTATCTGTTGCAGTTTCATTTTTTTAGTAACCTGTTATTTTTTCACTTATATCTACTCTTATTCATCTCTCCTTATTGATGGAAAGGGATTGGTTAAAACTGAAAGGAAAGTTCTTCATTTTAGACCATCTACCTCTAAAAATGTCTTAAACCAAGACAATTACATATCCTTATATGTACTCAAATTAATAAAGAAATACTGATCTGGGACAAAAAAAAATTGAGATCTTGGGAACAGATATCTGAGGTTAAAAAAAAAAGCCATACAAGTGTCTTCTGATTTACACACAACACTGAAATGATTTCTCATTTTGCACAAGAATTAATTTTAAGCATTTAGGCATTGATTAAACCTCAAGGCAAAAGTGATATTTAGAAAATACAATGCAAAAAAACCAAAACATTGGATCTCTTATTTTGATAAATAAAAGTGTAGGGAAAACATCTTATGAAATTTAGGCCAATATTTAACGAAATGTATTCAAACATTTTGTCTAACATTGTAATTCACATGTTACTTTTGTGACTAGAATATGTAAGTGAACTATAGCTGAAGCTGAATGGAAATAGGATAAAAATGTCATATTACATCTTTTTTTGTTTGGATTCAGGATCCCTATTTTTCAAGAAACACTTTTATAATCAAAGAGAATATATATTTGATAAATTTTTCTCTGGAAAAATATTAATATCCTGATTTTTCTAGTGCTTGTTCAAGAAAAAAAATCCAAGAAGAATTCAGGGCTGCACTATTAGATAATGTTTATCAAAATATTGCAATAAAATATGTGGGGTTGGAATTAAACACTTTTTAATAGCTTGAAAACAAATACACCATTGGTCTGGAAATGAAAAATTAATCACTAAGAGTGCAGAAAAGCACCATCTTTTATGCTAAACTAATCGAGGAAAGGGTTGGGGAAATGAGGAACAGTAATGCAGCTTTAATATTTTCATACACTGTTATCTCATTTAGTAAGTATAGATAAGTATTTTGTAGCTTTATTGTGATCAATCTCGCTTTCACAGTTATTCTGCACCACAGCAATCATCCACTGCAAAGATCCAGAGCATGATTTATTTGTTTTGTAAATATTAACAGACACAATATAACTTTTAAAGAAATAATCTGATTACATTTGTTTGCTGTAAATCACAGCCACAACCTCAGGAGTACATTTTCTTAGTGACAAACACACAGAAATTCAAGGACAACTTATTATTTTGTACAATATATAGAGCAAAGCATTTCTTCCAGCTCAATAAAAATGATGTATACCTATATCTTACCGTATAATTAAACCAAAGAGACAAACATAATTGAACAAATCTTATAAACCCACATTACTGGTTTTCTTAGCTGCTGTATTTTCTATTTATTTCTCTGTTGAGTTGTTTCCTTAACGATTAGATTTGTACTGATGATCGTTTACCATTAATATGTTATGCAAAATTATGTTATGAGTATCTCAGTGGTTTTTTCACACTATTTCATTCCTACATAAACAGGTTCAATTTTTTATGCAAAGACAGCTGCAAATTCAGATGACTGCCAGAATGGGTGAATAATGTTCAATATCTATATTAATTAAAGTTTGTGTCCTAGTTTACACACTGCCAGTAGCAGGATGCAAACATATGTAAATGTATGTAAAACATGCAATTTTTTTTAGCTCTATACCCAGTTTCTCTGAATGATTTTTGCTTGTGATTCATTTGTAAATAGCTTCTTAAAAATATAAACCAGGAAATATTGTTTTATTCCACCCACAGGGTAAATTTCTCTTATTTGATTAATTTCACTTCTGCACTTGATTTTCCTATGCAAATGCACCTTTTCCGGTAAAAAATATACCTATATAAATAATTTCCACTAAAATAGAAATCAAGTTTAATCAAACAGTGTATATATAAACACATAAGAATGCATTTAACGTGATTGTGCAGTGGAATATCTATGAGCACATTACATTTCCTAAATCTCAATAATTATTGAAAAAAATTACTTTTGATGACTTTTAAATCTGCAGGTTTCTTGTAAAGCTTTCTCTGTGGTTATATAAATAGTAAATAGAAAAATGTGTGTTTACTGACCAGCAAAGTAGAAATGCTTTCCAGCACACCATGTAGTCCTATTTTAATTTTGCCCTGGTTTATTCACACAAGTATCTTTCAAGCTGAAGCCAAGCTACAGAAGAGGGAGCACAGTGTATGCCCCAGCACGGACTCAAGGCTGGACTGTGCACAGGAATTCAGGAGTTAGAAGAAACTGCTGGGCTAGATGTGCTCTCTGCTGCTCAGCTGCCATTGCTCAAGGTAAAACTGAGTTTTTCCTTTTTTCTTGCCTAAGCATGCAATACATCTGGTGTAAATATTCATGTTTTAAAAACACTGTTCACTTCATAAACGTGAAGTTAAATTTACACAAGGACTCTCAGGGAAGTTCAATATTTAACTATCCAACAGTCAAATAGTAAAATATTCGGGGCAATCAAATAAGGTGAAAGATGAGTATAGATAAGCCAAATAAATTTAAAAGTTTATTGCTAATGTTTGCTGTTTATTGTTACATGATGGTGCCTGTGAATCTCAGGAAATCCTCTAACATCACATGAGCATTTTTATCTCCACCGGGAAGGACATCTCCCCACAGATCCTTGCAACATTTATTCCCTTATAATCTTGTCAGTGTGTTTGGGACAGTGTTGCAGTTTTAAGGAATGCTCCTCATAATCAGCTGTGTCTTGCTGTTATCTATTTGACTTAAAAGAAC
Source organism: Rhipidura dahli (assembly GCA_013399225.1). Classification (NCBI taxonomy): domain Eukaryota; kingdom Metazoa; phylum Chordata; class Aves; order Passeriformes; family Rhipiduridae; genus Rhipidura; species Rhipidura dahli. Next base: position 108,194 of record VXAC01001102.1, on the reverse strand, counting down.
AAAACCAAATCTTAGAAAAATAAGGAAGTACCATTTTAAGATTTCCATCATGCAGGTGTTTTGAGCACACTTTTTTCACTTTGATTTTATGCTGGAATTCATTTGCTGCCCTGAATGTACTCAGAGATACTGGCAGATATTCAGGATGTGGGTATGAGCACATCCAAACACAGAGAAGCCAAGCTGAGTGCTACTTCTCTCAGCTGGGAATTGGCATAGGGACCTGTGGATATGCAAAGGTGGCAGGAGTTTCTGGAAGGAAGAAGCATCTGTTTATCAGCTTGTTGATTGCAGGATTTGCCTTCTTAATGACTGGATATGGATAACTACCCTGGCACCATGATATCCAAGTATGCTGCTACAAACTGATAGCCTTGTTTAAGTGTCTGTTTTTTCACTTCTCCAAATATTGCCTGGATTTGTGAATTAAAATTAATATCTTAGCTGGAAGCACTTGCTTTGTCATCTTTGATGAGGAGGACTACTTATTTGTAATCTTGCCTTATTGTATCAGTTTGTGCACTGCACAGAAAGCTGCAGAGAGGTACCTGTGGGAGAGAGGAATGCCATGACCCTCTTAAAAGAGTTTATTAACGTTATTTCATTGGACATGCAGTTTTTCCATTTCTTTGACAGCCTGCCTGTTAGCATTCCTGTCAGTATTGCCAGGCATCCCTCAGAACCACCCGCCCACACGCTGAACGTGTTGTTCTGCCAGCTCTTGCAAGGAATATTCCCCAGCAGAGAAAAACTTCCTTGTTTGATCTACAGAAGTGGTAAAAATGTAATACCACCCTAGGTCTCAGGAGCTCTTGGATTTTAGTTTTACTTCACTCAGATAACAGAGGAATCTTCCTTTCAGGAAGAAACAGAAAAACAGTGAGCCTAATTTCAGAGCAAATTGTATGCTCCCTTTTACTAATGTTTAAATTTTATCCTATCAAAAATTAGACAAATCTACTTGATCTTGTCTTTTTTTACCACTCTGTTGTAACAAAACACCCAAGATCCAGCCACTATGTCTTCATCTATTTACCTGCCAAGCCACATATAAAGATTCAGTTCAATGTTTATCACAGTATGAAAGTTATAAAGCTCTGAAAAATGTGGTTTCAAACATAATAGAAATGGTGACATACCCTAACCTATTGTGGCAGTAACAGCACTGCTATAATAAAAAAGGTTACTAAGACATATTGGTACTCAAGCCTGCTTGCACTGCTATGATTGCTCTTTTTATAGGGATGGTAATGCAGCTTGGTTCCCAAGTATCACACGTTGGCAAATGAGGGCACAGTAGTCAGGAAATATTCTTCCACATGAAAAGACTTTTTTATTTGTGTCTTAAAGCACTAGTAATGACATTTTCTGAGCTGCAAGGAGCCTAGGAGAAGCTACCAGTCCAATCAGTGTTAGTTATATCTCTCATTCTAGGAAAAGTGCTGTTGAGGAGAGTGTTTAATGTTGTTTGGCAAAAGTCTAAAAACAATTAAGGGTGGAGAGTGACAAGTGTTGAAGTATGATAATGTCTTTTCTCCAGAAACAGAGAAGGAAATTCTGGAATATGTGATGTTGGTATGCAAAGTACTGCCAACATACAAAGAGGAAACTGATAAAGAGGATACTATAGTTAAAGTGTCAGCATTATGTTCACTGGAAATAGAGTAAGGAATATGTAGGTGGAAAAAGGAGGAATATAAAAATCTGTTCTTATATATCTTGCTAGTGAAATGAAATTTTCAAAGATGCTTACTGCTTAAGATTACCTAGGGCTGCATACATAAGTATTCAAGAGTGAAATTAAAAGAATAGTAATAAAATAGTGTAATTACCCAGGTGCCAGGGAGCAAGAAAACATAAGAAAGAATCTACCAAAGAATTGGGCATTTCAAAAAACATTTTGGCATAGAAATAGAGAAAGTCACCAAGACTACCCACTCACAGCTAAATAAAAAAGCCCAGAAAGCTACAATCATTCTTCACAGTGCTGAGTCCTGGGTGTCCTCCAAGTCCATGCAAATAGAACCTTGTGCTTCTGAATCATGGTTCTCATACCTGCTGTTTTCTTAAGCTTCAAGGTCTGAAATAATTTCAGGGTTAATTTACAGTCCCTCATAGTGGCATGGTAGCAGTGTGAAACTAATGGTCCTTGTTTTTGAGGTGTGTTGTGTTTCACTCCTCTAAGTTAGTGATTAAGAGATAATAGTAGTTTTAGAAACTCCTGGGACAGTTTTGGAGACCTGTCCTGAGAGAAGGAAAACTTCATTCATGCATATTGATTTTGGAAATTGTCCCTGTTGCACAAAATCTCCCACTCCTTGCCCAGCTGACTTTCAAAAAGTGCTAATTGACCTGGGTCATTATCATGCCAGTTGTCTGCCAGCTATTTTGCACCAGGCATGATCACAGTCCAGCACTCTAACTCATGCCCACTCTCTTTTTAGCAACAGAGACATTGTTTAAAAGTCTAAAGGCATTAATTCCGAAAATCATATTAATGGAATAACTGGCACACAATCCATGAGTAATTTTTGAATTATTTTTCTATCATTCTCCTGTGTGTCTTTTTTTTTCTTTTTGTGAAGCTTTTGTCTGTCTTCATACAGTATCTTGCCTTCTAGAAAAACTGACCAAATTTCTCACCCAAGGTCTCATTTGGCCATTATCTCCCATTTGAGTTATGGCTATACTTTAAGGTTCTGATCATCTTTGTCTTTCAAGACCCTAATGAATGTTTATTGGTATTAGAAAGCTACATTAGTTTTTGTGCACCAGTCACTAAGACTACTGCCATCAACAATGACATTATGCCCTCCAGCAAACACTCAAATTGTGAAGAGTAGGAGGTCCTGTGTGACAAGGCTTCAGCTGTGTCATTCCTATTATTACAGATGGGTCTGAAACTTTTTTTAATTTCTAATCTTCCTTACAACAAGCGATAGTCATTATTTCCCCAGTGAGAACACAATAGCTGGATACACAGTGGGTTAATTATTCAACAAGTAATTTTTTTCATCCAAGGCACAACAAAGATGGTGAAAAATAAATGTAAGTTGGCAGTGTAACACATCAGAGTAGCAGCACTTAAAAGCAGTTAACATGGGGCCATCAGTCCTTCTTCCAGCATTCGCCAAGTTCCTACTGAAACAAATCTATAGAGCAAAAAAGTGTTCCCTCTCCACAGCTCTAAAGCTGTCAGTGCACCCCAAAGGTGGTGCTAGCTCATTTTTAGTATTGTAAACACCTGTGAATTCCTGAACTAGTGGTAATGAATTGTAAAATGAAAGTTACACAGAATGATATTGGCAGCACACAAGATGTCTAAAATAATCTTTGCTGTGTCTTATACTTTCTCCTTTTTCTCTGTTTCCTCCTTATGGACAAAGCTATAAATCATAATTTTTTCTTCAAGACAAACGTATTCAGGATTTTTCCACAAGCCAGCTAACCAAAAGCAGACACAGCTAGATCAGGTGACCTGTGAAAATAAACTTTGAAGGCAAGGTGTACAGACTATTACTAATTACACTCATGAGGAATTTATGTCTTTTCCCAAGGCCCATCTTTCAGACAAAGCAGTAAGTATGAACCTGTGTTGTGTGACAGACAAAGACTAAATCTATATATATACATATATAGATACATATGGATGAATGGAAAATAAAGTAAGCTTTTTAAAAAGCAGGACTGGAAAAAACATTTTGGCAATTCAGTATGGAAAAAGGGCAGGCCTTGGTGAAAAGAGGGAAAAACATATGGTTCATATTTGAACCATATGAGTTGACAGAAAAAGATTAACTATATCATTTTACTGTCATTTTCTGTAATTTTACATGTCGATTTAATCCAATTATATGCAAAGGACATTGTCCAAAATTTCTCAAGCACTGGGAGTATGGAAGAAAGGAATAAATTGTGAAAACCTTGAAGAACAGGCATCTGCTGATGACAAGAGACTCCTCTCCTCACTCCAGAGCTAGGCAGAGGGAGAAGGCACCAAGAAGAGAACAGCTCCTGCCAAATGTGCACAGGAAAGTTGTCAAAAAGCTGCATATCCCTGATGACCAGCAAGTTCCTGGGCCGAACCTGATTATGGCATGAGAAACGGTCTGTGAACCTATGAAAAAGAGATCTCAAATACTCCTGAAGTCATAAAACTGGAATTTACTTTCAAAAGACTTAGACTAAAAAATTCTTCATTGTCACTTTTCAATAATTTGAGCTGCTATTTTTCATTCTCAGTCCCTCAAAGCAAAATGGCCTTTCCCTCAAGATGAACACCAATGTCGTTACCAAAAGGTAAACTGACCAAGCTTCAGTTGTACTTTTGTGTTCAGGTGTGGCAAAAACTTAAATAATTGAGATCTGACAGTCTTTTTTTTTCTACCTAGATCCACAGATCCTTCTTCTTTACTTTAGTACATATATGATGCATCTACAGACACACATAAGCACAGGTATCTCTATTTCTATATGCACACAGACACACACATATGCACTGCCATTTTGCTAAGGGTCATAAAAGGAATTATTTGAATATCTGATCCAATTTACTTTTTTTTTCTCTTCTATATACGTACTGAGGTCCCCAAATTGGATTTTACACACTTTCAAGATTTATGCCTCTTTTGAGCTCACTTCTTTTGCCTTCTTTTCCTTTGCAATTAGCACCAACATAGCCTGCAGAATGAATTTGTCTTAGCAATGTAATTACATGGCATGTACTTAAAATGAAATTAAGTATTCCTACAATTTATGGTGGAGTCCTTTGACCATTCCTGTGTAAGGCTGGTACCAGTGAAGTCAAAAGATATTCAATAAAAGCTAATAGGTCCTGTTATGTTCTGTTACAGATTTAAATCAAGTAGCTCCTTTTAAGTGAAGGATTTATATTGACATAAAATCAATACAAGAATCAAAATCCAAGCCTATAAAATGTAAACTCTGTTCAAAATTGACACGAGTTATTTAACTCCATTGATTTCTCGGTAGACAATCTGTGAGGTGTGAATGGGAAGCATTTTTTCTTTAAACATATTCTTGAAATGCTGTCTGCTGGTCTTGGCTTTCTGGGTTTTTTACTTTGGCAGCCAGTGAAAAATGGCTAGTGTTGAGCCTAGCATCATGAATTAAGGCCAAACTACCACATACCAGACCATTAACTCATCTCATTACTCAATTAAAGTTTTAGTCCTGAGAGAGGCTCAGCGCTCTCAGATTTCTTACCTGCTTGTCAGGTGAAGAAGCCAACTGGAGTAAAATGATATCACTCAAGCTCCTGTGCCACATCTGTTTTGAAGCTCCCTGCTGTGCCTCAGCCATTGCAGCTGTTATGTGTTGAATTACAGGCACACTTTTGGCTCATTCAGGACAGGTATAGGGTAAGACTTTTCAACAGGCTCATCCTACTTTGTGTCACTGTGGATGCAAGGCAGGCAACACCCTTTCAAAGTGGTTAAGCCAGATCTGCAATGGCATGGTAATGATGAGCTGCAGAACAGGGGCTCTGGCACATCACAAACCTCTGTGATGTGTGAGAGCTCTGAGTGGGTTGGATCCATCTTTAGTCACACAAAAATTATTTTTAAGGCTTTATTTGTGTGGTGGTTTAGCAGTTTAGAACACTTGGTTTGTAGGGACAGAAGAAAAAAAACAACTTTTTAGGGAGAATAGTAAATATTTCCAGCTTTACTTGGTTGCCCATGCACAGGTCTTTAATGCCACCCTAGATGTCTCAGGTTGTCTCAGCTGGAAAGCCAGAATTATGAAGAACTTTTGGGTTCGGGGTTATGACTGCCAGCTTTATATGGATATCTCTCAGATACAACAAGGTATCTATCTCAAAAATAATTAAATGCTTATTTTTAAATTACTCGATCAGACTTTTCCACTATGGAATTCCCACCATGTTTTTGTCTATCTGTAATAGGATAAGTAAATCACCATGTCTACTTCTTGTTATTGTCTGCAGGTGCTTTGCTTTTCCTAGGTGACATTCAGACAGCTGAAGAAAGATAAGGTGATTCCTCTTAATGTTTCACAAATGAGGTTTGTGAAAACCTGTTTTTCTTCTAAATATTTAGATTATGTCCTTGTAACTTGGGGGGAAAGATCATAAACTCCAATGGTCCTGACGCAATCCATCTTCCTCACCCTCTACTTGTAAAATGAGGAACCAACAACCCCCCCTTTAGGACTTATGACTAGAAAATACATGTAGGAGGTGTTGTATAAATCCATAAAGACTTTCTCAGACTTGTAGTATTCAGTTATTACGAGCAGTAACTCATTATACCGCATTAAAACAGGATGCAATCATCTTTCTCTGTGCAAAGAAATCGATCTGGTTTAAATGTTTTTGTACAGTTCCTTGGGCAAACCCTGCATTCCATGTTACATTGCCTTTTTGTCTAGAATAGGGTGACTGCAACAGGGATTCTTGGCAGGTTCAAATTGAAGGGAAATGAGGAGTAGCAAATGGTCTCCTGCATCAGCATTGGATGGATAAGGATAAGGATATTTCTCAGACATGTGACACGGATACAGGCCATATCTATATAATTCCTTCCTTCAGTCATTCATATGAAGCTGCTTTTTCATTCAGGGTTAGAAAACAACAATATACAATCCCCTAAATATTGGTCCTGAGTGTCTCTCTGTGTGGAGAAGTTCTCATGGAGAAACAAATGAGTTCTGAATCTAATACTTTCCAATAAAAAAAAAATCTCAAATTACAAGTAATTCTAAGGTAAAAGTGTATTGGAGCCCTGACTAACACCATTTGCTGGTAATTAACTTTCCCAGGGAAAATAAATGGCACAATTTGTAAGTGTGGAAGACATAAGCTCCTACAGTCCCCAGCAGCTAGGTTTGCTGAGCACAATGGCTGTTATTATACCTTCCTGGCTGCCTTGAGGAATAACACTGAGCATGAATTTAGGAAGAGGGAAAGCAATGAAAAATGTATAAACCCATTATTTAAAAAAGAAGTTAATCTCTGCTAGAAGGCTGGTTTATGTGCAGACAAAAATATGAGAGTCAGGAACTTCTTACACTATTAAGCCCCATCTGCTTTTATCAAAGATAATCACTTTATAAGACCTGATACATAATCCCATCATTCACCGTCTTACATGTAGGCAGGAAATACTTACCTGAACATTAACATGCTAAAGCTTCAACAGGACTCATAATATATATTTACTTTATGAGGGAACTTTCTATTTGACACTTGCAAAAGCACAGGGGAAAAAAAAATCAGTGTTCAAGTACTTCAACATCAGATTCGTTTATCATTCGTTTATCATTCTTGGGTCTATAGACACTGGTATGAAGGTAAAGACTTAAAATAGATCTATCCATAATTCAGTTGTGACAGAAACCCAGTGCTGAGAGAAATAGGTACCCACAGAATAATATGCTTTTGTAAACTGTATAAGCAACTGAGGATGAAGGAAGCTTTTGCTTCATTACCTCAGCAGTTGTGATCTGACCTTTTGGCTGCAGTTGGTAAAAAATTCTTTGTTCTTCTTTGCATACCAGGAATTAAATTTTCCTAAACTCCCTGATCTCAGGCTTAATAGATTGCAAACAGTTTTTCAATGTCACATTTCTATAAGAGTGTTATAGAACAGAACTAATTGCTGCCTGTAGTGGATGCAATTCCATTCACAGCAAGATAAATTGGATTTCTAAACTGCGCTTTCCATTGTGTTACCTCCATGTATCATAAGAGTTACCCTGATGGGCACAGCAGTGACCCTGCTTACTTATACACTGCTTTATGCAGAAAGCATCATCTTGTTTTGCTCACCAAAAGAAAAGACAACAGGAACCCCAAAGTATAACTGTAGACTGCCATCTGTTGGAAAGAGTTTAAACATGGTCACAGAATTGTTTAGGCTGGCAAAAAGGCCTCAAAGACCATGGAATGCAAACATTAATCCCACACTGCCATGTTCACCACTAAACCACATACCCAAGTGCCACATCTACACATGTCTTGAATACTTCCAGGGACTCCAGCACCTCCCTGGGCAGCTTGACCCAACACCTGGCCATCCTTTCAGTGAAGAATTTTTTCTTAATATTCAATCTAAACCTCCCCTAAAATAACTTGAGGCCATTTTCTCTGGTCCAGTCACTTGTTACCTGGGAAAAAAGCCTGAAACCCACCTCCTACAACCTCCTTTCAGGCAGCTGCTGCATACTGGCCTCTAATCAGACCCTTCCCGGAGGAGTAGAAAACATGACTTCTGCTTGTAGATTTAATGATCATTCTGTTTCAATGCTGGAGCTGTATTTTGGCTACTAGGGCAAACAAAGTATTGGAATTCTTTTTCTTTGGTTCTCTGGCTGGGATAACAATGTTTTTCTCACAGAAAATTGTATCTCCTAACGTTAAAAAGATGTTCCAGGCAAATTTTTAGTTTTGATATTTCCCAAGCTTATGCTGTAATTGAAAGAAAGGAAGAAGCAAGAGGAAAAATGTTGTCCTCACTGTTCTAAAAAGTCCAGGGAGGGGAATTAAAAAGAATAAACCTTCTGACTTGTCAGGCTCGGAGGTTTGAAAATAGTGGCAGAGTTTTGAGCTGGAAACCAAACACTAATGGTGTGCCCCAGGTAGTGGGAACAATATTTCAAAATTTATTCATTAACAACTTGGAAGATGGAACCAAGAAAATCCTCACTGAGTTTTGAAACAATGCCACACTGGGAGAAGGGGCTGATATACCAGAGAGTCATGATGCTATTCAGAGGTACCTTGACAGGCTGGACAAATGGGCAGAGGCACCCCATCAGGTTCAGCAAAGGAAAACTCTGACTGCTGCACCTGGGAAAGGATAACCTCACATACCAGTACTGGCTAGCTCCAGCCAGCTGGAAAACTGCTTGACAGAAAAAGCCCTGGTGATCCTGGTAGGCACCAGGCTGTACCTGAGCCAGCACTGTACCCTTGCAGCAAACAGGGCAAACAGCCACCTCTGCTCTATTAGCAAGAGCCTTGCCAGGAGGTAGAGAATGATCCTTCACCTCTACCCAACACTGGTAAGACACAGCTGGGGTGTGGGGTCTAGTTCTGGGGTCCCAGTACCAGAAAGGCAGAAGCACACTGGAGCACTATGCTGCGCTCCAGTGAAGAGCCACAAAGATTGACAACGGGATTGGAGTGTCTGTCACATGAAAAAAGGCTGAGAGAGCTGGGACTGTTCAGTCTGGAGAAGTGAGGTTCCAGGGGATCTTATCAACGTGCATCAATGCGTAGTGGAATAGAATAAAGAAGATGTAGTCCAACCCTCTTATTAGTGACCCCTGGCAGGACAAGAGACAATGAACACAAATTAAAAGCCATGAAATTTTATCTGAACATAAGAAAACGTGAGATAAGTCAAATACTGGAACAGTTTGCCCAGAGAGGCCCTGAAGACCCTCATCTATTCTGTACACAAAACCTCACTTGACACATCCCTCAGCAACCCGTTGTAGCTGCCCCAACTCTGAATGCAGGGTTGGACTAGGGATATCCAGATGTCCCTTCCATCCTCAGCAATTCTGCCATGCTTAAAAAATGGCTCAACTGAAAATCCAAGTGGTTGTGGCTTTTTTATTAGAAGCAAGTGTTGTTTTGAAAGATTAAGGCTGCAATATTACAATTCCACAAACAGGTTATTAGTTCAACACAGAACTAAAAAACACTGCATCTGATTATGTGTAATAAGATACATCTTAGGGATTTAAATACATACTTGTGGTCTGAAAAATTTATATGAACAGTATAATTCAGACCATGATTTACAGTAAATGTGCCAATGGAGTATGAGATTCCATTTCAATTTAAAGCAAACTACTGTGATGTACAAAACAGAAATGATATTTTGAGCCCTTGTATTAAGAAATAAATTCTTGAAGGATCAGATGACTCAAAGGATTATCAGCAAGGATAAGGACGCCTGATTCTCCTGGATGACACTGAACAAACTTCCTTATATTTTCATATCTAGGTGTTGAAGTAGAAAATGTCTTGGAACTCTGTGTGGACACTGGCCAGTGCCAGTGTGTGTGAATATCAGAGCTCATTCAACACAAGTCATGTCAGCAGAACAGAATTTTCCTGCATCTAGTAGGAAATATACCAAAATTTTATTTTTCTTTAACACTAGTGTCAATGACTTTCAATTTTGTGACAATGAAAATGCAATTCCAGAGGAAGAGCCATCAGAAGATTCAGGGAGCTGTGAGGAATCAACAGTTTCAAGGAGCAGCAGCAAGGTGCTGGGAGCAGTAAGACAGAGCAGAGTTAGCAAGCATGTACAGACTTTCAGAGGGGAGTTTCTCTGCTGCTCCTGGTGCTAGCACAAGGCTCAAAGACCAGGAGCAGACAAAATACCTAGGATACAAGTAGCTAAATTCCATCCTGTTGGCTTTCCCTCTGGATTCTTTCCTTTGTATGAAACACATGCTTCACTTATGATAACACTTGACAGAACACTCACTGAGCTCGGTAATTAAATCATTTAGTTCAGTTGAAATAAGCTTGATTCACCTAAAATCAACGGAAAATATAAAATCAAAGCAGACAGGGCTGGATGCTCTGGATTGCCACCTGCATTGTTATCTGTGGTATTTTACATTATAATTTGCTTACTTGTGCCAGTTCTGTAGTGAACTTCCTTTCTTCTCTGGTCTGCTTTTCTTACTCAAATCATCCACAAATCATTGTGACTGCTGCAATAAAATTTGACCTTCAGAATTCCCAGCTGAAAGGGCACAAGATTCCACAAGGTTCACTTAGAATGTCACCTAGATTTACCTTCTCTGATTCGTGTGGGGAAAACACATACCTCCCTGATGTTCCTCACCACCATTTAGACACATTTTAATGTCATCTGTGTCACATCAATTGTGCAGAATTATTGTTCACATCATGGATCACCATGACAAAGACTCTTCCTCCTTGACAAAGAGTTCCAACAAGTGTGATTTATTATAACACTATTAATCTGCCTCAGATTTTTTCACTCAACCTTTTTCAAGGCTTGTATGTGTCATCTTCTAAGGAGCTGTGACTGTGGTAGTTACAGGAGAACTTGTTAATACTCTTGCATTTTATTTTCACTTAAACATATTTAGCTCTTTTAGACAAAGAATTAATGAGCTACAACTTATACAAATCACATCAGAGGTCAAATCTTGCTCCCAAATCCACATGAAGAAATCTCACTGAAGTAAAAGCAAATTGAATATGTGACTAATTGAAACCCTGTTACAGAGCAGTTACAGCTGACCTTTTCTCCTCTCTGACATCCCTGGAAGGCTACAGAAAGCCTGCAAATCTTTACCTTGTCCACAGAACAAGGCAAGCAGGCATGACAATGTCTCCTGACTGAAGGACAACATATGTAGACTGCCTTGAAGGTTGTGAACTTGGTCTGTTCTGAACTGAGTGAGGAGCAGTAGATTAGATTAGACTCCTTGGACACTCTTCTTAATTAAGATGAGCTTGTACATTCAAGCACCTTCAGTGAAACAGTCCTTACACGGTAGAGGTGATCGACCACAAAGAGATGGATTCCAGAAGACTTAAGGCAAGTCTAACAGCACATAAAACCCACCAACCCATAAATGAGGTACTTCCTTTTGGAGTCATGGTTTACAAAATGGTCTTGCACATTATAGTCTGACAGTAAGTATGAAAATGTTTCAAAGCTTCACCATGGGAGTTTCAGGCTAGATATTGGGGAAAATTTCTTAACTGAGAAGATGGTCAGACACACAAAACAGCCTTACTAGAGTGGTGCTCAATACCCTCCAAGGCTGTGAGTGCTCAGGATGTATTTGGACAACTCCTTTAATAATATTCTTTAACTTTTGATCAGCCCTGTAGTGAACAGGAAATTGGACTAGATGATCACTATAGATCACTTCTAACTGGCACTGTTCTGGTTTGTTCTGTTCTATTTTAGTCTACCCTAGTCTAGTCTACAGACCCCATATTTTTAAGGTCTGTGTTTCAGACCTTTTGGTCTAAATATGTTTTTACCTTTACTTTCTGTTTTTCAAACTGTGCACCGATGCAGACTTGTCTCCCACAAATTCTGGCCTCCTTGTGCCCATCACTCCAGACCACTGCTATTGCCACCATATTTCTCGTTTCTTCTGGATCCTAAAGGAAGGTTCAGTTTGTGGCAACTCACACCAGGATGAGTGATGTCAAAATAGAGTAGTAGACAGGACTCAGGACAGTTTCAAATGGAAAATGAGAATGATTTATGAACTGGGATTGAGACACACTGGGGTAGGTGTGAGACAGAAGTAGTGGATGATTCCAGGGATGAAGACCAGTAATGCTGAAAGTGATGAAGTTGATGGGTAGACTGGGACAATGTGGAAAATTCCATTTCATGGCAGGTCTTCTGGCTGTCATTTGTGAGTGTGGCACAAAAAAAACAAAAAAACAAAAACAAACAAACAAACAAAAAAAACCAACCAAAAAAACCACCCAAAAACCATATATTCATTGAAACAAGGACAGGACACAGAATCCAAAAAAAAAAAAAAAATATACATCTTTTGTGGGTCAGATTATGAAAGAAAGCACAGGCCTCAGATTAGCTTTTTGATGCTAAGGTCTTTTGTTCTATTTCTAGTCATAATGGACTAGATATGTATAAAAGAAGTTTTCTTTTAGTGTTGTTTTGTTTAAATACGTTTTTCAATGCTTCTTTGACAGTGTTGGAAAATATAATTTTGTTCAATTTCTGCCAGAACACCCTTGTAATTAGATCTTAATTACAGTTGTGGCTGAAGTGAAATTCTTATTTTCTGCTGTTAAATGTTCTAGAACAAATAGACCTTTCAGACTGTTTTCTTTTGTATGTTTGGTTTGGTTGTTGGCTTTTTTTTTTTTTTCTGTTGTTTGGTTTTTTATTTAAATATCCAATAAAATAAATTCATGTAGGGTGTTTCAAAATCACATAGATAAACAAGAGAGTTCACTACATTATTTTGGAGGGTTGGATTTTTTTTTTTAATAAGTCTTGTTTTGTCACCCAGGCCTGTATCAGCAGCAGTGCATCCTGCAGGACCAGGGCAGGGATTGTCCCTCTGTACTCAGCACTGGTGGGGCCACACCTCGAATCCTGTGTCCAGTTCTGGGCCCCTCACTGCAAGAAAGGCATTGAGGTGCTGGAGCCTGTCCAGAGAAAGGCAACAGAGCTGGTGAAGGGGCTGAAACACAGTTTTTATGAGGAGTGGCTGAGGGAGCTGGGGCTGTTTAGCCTGGAGGAAAGGAGGCTCAGGGCAGACCTTATCACCCTCCAAAACTGCCTGGAAGGAGGTTGTAGCAAGATGTGGGTTGGTCTCTTAAATAGAAAGCAACAGGACAAGAGGAAATGGCCTCAACTTGTGCCAGGGGAGGTTTAGATCAGATATTAGGGATCATTTCTTTACTGAAGGGGTGGTCAAGCAGTGGAACAGGCTGTCCAGGGAAGTGGCTGAATCACCATCCCAGGAAGTATTTAAAATTCATGTAGATGTGGCACTTAGGGCTTAGTGGTGGACTTGACAGTCCTGGGTTAATGGTTGAGCTCCATGATCTTAAAGGTCTTCTTCATGACCTAAATGATTCTATGATTCTATGACATCTATGTGCTTGTCCCCATAAGAAATGCAATACAAATATATGACAGTCACGGATTGTTTATGGGCACAGTTATGTACATAGACAAATGACAGTAGAGAAATGCAAATATTGCTAGTTATAGCCAGAGTATTAAATTCCACTCTGGAGTGATATCTGAAAGTAAAGAGCATTAATTTGTGTATGAACTTTGTCCAAAATCATGACAAAGCAAATTTATGAAAAATTAGGACTGAGGTGTTTTAATAAAACAAAAGATACTTTTATTCCTCTTAAAGTGTTTGTCAAGATGCTGTTATTATGTTAATCATTTTATTAGGGCAAAGAATAACATTAGAAACCACGAAGATTAGAAATTGCAAGAAAAGAGATAATCTGCTCTTTTTTAACATTAAAAGCTAACCATTAAGGCTGTTTCCTTTGTGAGTATGTAACTGTGAGAGCCTCAATCTGCAAGGATTTCCCAGACCACAAGTTGGTCATGATAATGGATTCACAGGATTCAGTAACACACAAGCACACAGAGTTTTTATTACAAACTACTTTTAGGGTGCACACTTGTGATTAGTAAAGCAAGCAAATATATATATAAACACACACACACAATTATATATGTATTTGCAAGCTACTATGAAGTGCTACTAGTCAAGAACAAGTTGCTTAATTATTTATATGCAAGCCCATATAAATATTTTTCCTTCAAATTATTACCAAAACAGTCCATTTAGCTGCTCCCAGGAATGGGGACAAAACAAGTGTGTAGTTAAGTTCACACAGGGGTAATTCTTGGAGAGCAAAGCTCATTTTGGGAAGACAATGGCTTACTTTTATGTCTTTAATATGAGTACAGAAGTGGGTGTAGGACAGCAGTTCTTGTTGCTGAGTTCTGCTCTCTTAGGAGGTCAGTTTGTAGGTTATAACAGTTTCTTTGTACTGCAGGTTAGGGCAGGTCCTTTTTTTGCGCTACCAAGCATGCTGCAGAACCCCAGCTGTACCCATCGAGGCCAACCCAAGCTCCTACTTGTGCTTGTCAAGGATGTTCCAGATTCTCAGGCTAGCAGTTCCTACACTGGCAGAGATTTGGTCTGTCACACCTTTAGAAGAAGTCTTTTGTCAGTAATTTTCCCCATTATAACCAGGTGACCTTTATGGCTGCTCTGACAGAGTATAGCTTTTCACCGATGTTCAGTTGGTAACACACAATGAGGGAAAACCTGAAAACTGAAGGTGTACTCCTTTGTTTGTGTAATGTTTTCATTTCCTTATCTTCTTTTCCTATCCTTGATGCTGAACTTCTCCATTAAATCTCTGATTTACAATACCTGAACCTTTAGAGGTCTCATACTGAAGAAAATAAAATATAAAAATTTACCTCTGTAAACTGACCAACAAGCAAACCATTCACAGTCCAGCACAGGTGCCTTTACAAATATTAAATATAGCTTTCAGCTCCATCTGACATTCAGTATTTATGGGGAAACTGGGATGAAAAGCTAGTTTTGTGGTAAATACACAATAATACACCACACAGAAATGTTTCAAAGAGTTGTATCACTGAATAGTGTTAGCAGCTTCTACTGAGACTCAGTAGCACACTAATCTTCCCAGCATTTTTTTTATCACATATGTTTATTTTAATACAAGCCTGAGACTGAAACTGTGATTTGTCTCAAGTGGGTCACACTGCAGAAATATATACAAAACCACAATGCATGCCTAAAGTCAAAAGTTTATATATTCTAAACTCCCAAAAACAGACACAAAGGTTTCAGAAAGCCTCAAAACATTCAGGCAAAGTAACTGTGACAATTATTCTTATATACCATGTTAGTTTATTATCCTAATGTTTCGGCTGGGATGTTAATTGCTTAAAAAAATAATTCTGTAGTTTCTTCGTGTCCTTTATGGACTAACTGCTGTTCAACAGAGAAGACAACATTAAGTTTATTTCCACTCCAGCATAAAGGTTCAGGTTTTCCTAAGATATGACACTTACTTCATATAAGGAAAAAGGAAAAAGTGATTACAATGAAATAAATGAATAGATATAAAAATATGATAATAAGAATATGTGTGGGAGTGAAAGACAGAAAGTGAAAAGAGAAAAATCTTTTATCTTACACATTTTATGAAAAGGAAACTTTAGTTTAAACAAATTTAAAACAAGCAAAAAAAAAAGAAACAAAACTTTATCTAGTTGTAATAAGGGAAAAATTGTAATAAGGGAAAATGAAAAATTTATTATCTGGCTAAACTGAAACTGGACTAAAAACCTAACTGGGGTTTTTATTTTCCAATTTGCAAAATCTTTCATTTAGAGAATTAGCTTCAAATTAATTGAATAGTTTATATGCTACTAACAATAATTTCCTATGGTTTTACAGCCAAATCTATCCTTAAAATAATGGACAAATTTTATATAAGAGCCATAACAAATTTCAGCAGATGGAGAATCCTATTTTTAATCATCAAAACACTTTACAAGGAAAAAGAAATCAAAGTCTGAGCAGTTATTCTGTAGAAATTTATGTACATTTTACACTTGCTGTTATGCACCCAAATGACACAATCCAAGACCACGAGTTCATTTTTTCAATAATACCAAAAAAGCTACAAGCCATTAATTGTTTAACTGGTAGGATCTAACATTACAAACAACACAGAGTGGAAGAAGAGAAGACACAAAACACAAACAAACCCCAGCTATGCCAAAAGGTAAAGTCTGGACATAACAGTCATAGCAGCATATTGCATTTTGCATGAAAACACACAGAAAATTCCATAGAAGTTGCATAGAAGCATTATAAATGTGACAAATCCTTGTCAAAATGGTAGCAGAACTCTTTAAAGTTCACAAAAGCAAAGCAGATTATCACAGTGGAGCAAAACATATCATGGCCCAGGGCTAAATGACAACTTTTCTGACAGCTGGATGTGCCAGAGGACAAAGTCCTTTCAAGGATGTGAAGGCACACTTGCCTAATGGAAGTTAATAACCAGCTCGTACTCTGAACTGGCTGGAAACTAGAAATTCTGATTACTTTTGTTTTAAATTTTTCCTGAAACAAAATGAAAACAAAACTCTGTTCTTTTCCTTTCCTCTATGGTATGAGTATTTTCAGTTATCTTTAATTTTAAAAAAGGAATTTAAAAAAGTTTTATTGAAATTGGTTTTCTTTTTAACTATTCTAAAACTGTAGCAGACCACAAAAATAGGATTTTGAGAGTATGGGGTTTTTCTAAAATCAGAAGCAAAATGTTTTGTGGACTCTGGGTCTATGCACTTTGCTGCAGAACAACCTGGAATCAGTTAAGCCCAAGAGTCCTGTTTCAGTTAGTGATATGAGAACAGTGATATGATCCCTTTCTGGGGGAAAAAAAAGAAAAAAAAGAAAAATTTTTATTTATTTATGATTTATTTCAATGGACAGAAAATGAAATTTCCAAGAACAAGCCAGTTTTGATCATGATCTCTGTTCATGATTTATTTCAAAAGCTTAGTTTTAGCTCCTTCTTTGAGGATTTAGGATGATGACAGTGCTCCTTTCCTAACAAGACACATTTCTTATTGGATAAACTAACCCATTTTCTGCCTTTTATATAGCCTGGGAGAGTTTAAAAATATTTTTCTCACTGCAGTCAAGGTAGATAGGTCCTACTATGAAAATATATGTCTTAAAATGTCTAATCCAAATTTAAAATATATAGCCACCAAAATCTTTGCTGAGCTCTAACACAGTTTCAGGAATAAATGTGAATGTAAGTTCTAGTTGCTGAGTACATTGGAAGAGCATTTAGAGGATTTCAGCATGACACTTTGCTTTCAATTACAGAGAGATTAAGGAAATTTTATGTTTCTTAAATCACCTTGATATTCAGCAGTTTTATTATGTTGAATTCTTGTATCTTACCATATTTCTTTTTTTTTCATTGCAGAACTTAAACTGTCCACCTTCTAAAACTAACCCTTCCTCAGATGATCTCAGGTGCAGCCTCCTGCTCTGAGTCACGTTTGAGCTCAGACTAAGTTGCTAAGGGCTTTTCCAGCTGGGTCTTGCAAACATGCAGGGAAAGCCTCTGCTCTGGGCAGCCTGTCCCTCCCCCTGGCTCTCCTTATGGTGATTCCCTCTGCCCCCCACCTCACTGTGTCAAGTCAGAATGTCCCATTTCAATTCAGGACCCCTATTCCTCATCCCTCTTACGTATGAGGAGGCTGATTCCCTTTTCTCAGAGAAGTCCTCTTAGTTTTTGGAAAACTCTTTACATTGCTCTCAGATTTCTCTTCCCTGGTTTTCATGAGTCCTCATGTTCAGTAACTCTCCCATGAGATGTTTGACATCAACTTGCCAATAGAAAAGATGGGTTTTTTAACTCCATCACCATGAAATTGAAATACCTGCTTTTCATAAATCTTGCAGCTATTAATGGCTTATTTTTCCTGTAAAATATCAGAAACAAGGGAAAGCAAACAAGTATATCTCTAGGCTGGTTTTCATGGCTGAACTTGTAAAATATGATGTGGCAAAGAAGGACAAAGAAATATCTGTCTGTTAACTGACATAATCACTGCTTTTTCTTAGTAGAAAGATTGGTTTTACCATGAGATTATATTTGTTTATTTTTCACTTATACTTCTGCTGCTTCCTTTCATTAGATACAGAGTCCAGGAATGAAATCCTGGTCCTTTATGTGATAGCAGGAAATATGTCTGCTATTCACAAAGGGGAAGAGAGGAAAGTTCACCTCTGTTCACAAAGGGGAAATCTCACAATCAACTTCACACTTTTTTTAATCTTTCCTCCTTCTTTACATCAGAGTGAATTTTTTCTATCTTATTTGAAATTTCTCCAGGAAATTAATTTAATAAACAATGTAAAATGGTTAATTTAAAAACATACTCTATAGATAAAGTTTAGTTTATAGGTATTGTGTATTTGGCCAATTGAGGTAATTTTTCATTATTTGCTTGAGGTCCCCCATTTTTTTCAAACAGACAGCTTCCAGGAATTCAGTTCTGTATGTTGGAAATAGCTGCAAAGGTTGATGTGCAAACACTGGTTTTACAGGCAGGAATTCTGGGGAATAGTTCTGCTGAAAAACAAAAGAGGCACTGGTTTCAAAATGCACAGGTTTTTATGCATATTTTTCACTATTTTAATTTTCAGACACATTTTAAAGTATGCAGCTGTGGGGAAAGAAAGCCTAGATGTGTATTTTAAGTGAAATAGGACTGATGTGAAAGCATGATTCTTATCTAATGGAACATACAATATGTTGACATATCAAGGAATTATCTTTCCAGACAATCAAAGCACTACTCAAAATAAAACCACCATTCCTTTCTCCCAGTTCCTCTTCTGAAAGCCTTATTTCCTCAGTTAGTTTTATTCTGTAACTTTTTCCTCCTTCTTGTTATTCTTTTTCTTTTTAATAAAGCTGAATGTTTATGTAGAATAATTTCTATTTCCTAGGTATCAGTCATAACACAAAGATGATACTGAAACTTTCTTGACACTTGATGTGCAGTCACTCCTCTTCTGATTAGTGCCTTACTAGTCAATCTGACTTGTTTGTAGTCCATTCAAGTAATTTAGAAAGATAAGAAATTGCAAAAGTCATTTGGAAGCCTACAGACATCCCACATGGTGGAAGTTCAAATGGATGTGGTCTTTATCCTGTCAAATAAACTGCTATATATACACTATTTAGTTTGCAACTGCTGATTTTATTTACCCACGCACTTATTGATGAGTCAGTGTGGAGATCTTTGTCAATCAGCCTGTTATTCCATCATTGCTGATGTTCTGCTCTTCAGAGAAGCATTTTCAGAGACAAAAATAAATTGGGAGAAAAAAACAAAAAAGAAGGAGTCTCTAAATGCATCAGATGACAAAAAAAAAAAAAAAAAAGAGACAATAAATGGGTAAATTTTAAAATGTGATTAAGAAAAGACCAGTCTGTGACAAAAGTATATTTCGTGTGTGAGGGATAGTTTCAGTAGATGACCTAAAACCAAATGAGACAGACTTAATACAATGAACACTTGACATAAATCATGCCAGATCAAGGCTTATAAATGCCTGTGGGAACTGTGTGCGATATCCTCCTGCTTCTCATGAAGGCTTCGCTCAATGTTGCCCACTGTCAACATTGCTTGTTAACTGATGTATTGGTTTGAAAGCAAACCAGTGGGAGATCACAAGTCAGGATTGAAATTAACAGAAAAAATTAGAAATAAGTGAAATAATATAAGGACAAAGCCCTGACAAAGTCAGATACAACCTGATACCCTATTACGGTGATGGCAGCAGTCCAATGAAGTGATTCAGTTAAAGCAATTATCCAATGGAAGGTCCGGTCTCCAGCTGAAGGTCTGTGGTGGCTCCTGTCCTCTGGTCACCCAGCAGACAGGGCTGAGGCCAGGCAGTTCTAAGGGCAGCTTATATCCAGGTGGGAATGCCTGGCTCCCCCCTCCTGGGTGGAGCATCTCACAGTAGGATGAGATAAGTCCATGAGTCATGTGGTGGTTTCTTGATGGCCCATTGTCTGTTATCAGGGGTGGGTCATTAGCAGGTGATAACAGCTAATGGCCCACAGCTGGTGGTAATAGAATACTTAAATACATCTATTGTAACCTAGGACAACTGACAAACAGCAAAGATAGGCTAAGTTTGAGCAGGCTCCTTAAAGATGAGTTTCAATACCTTGCAGCACCTTGGCAAGTTGCAACACCTGGTAAGTTGGTACATCCACAGACAGCTTTGCTGTCTCAGGACTAAGCTGATAACAGGCCAGAGCAAAGCCACAGTGAGTAACCACTGCTCTGCTAATTAGAAGTCACACTGGAGTTTAATGCTTTATTCAGACTGTAAATAAGTAAAGAGACATGCAGAAAAGCTACCAATAGCTCTTCTGGTGACACTTGTGCAGATTGTTTGAGCACCGAGGATGGCATATTTATACATATTTATGTGCATATTATCCTGAGGAGAAGAATAAAATATTTTCTGCGTGTGCAATATTATCTTGCCAGGGGCAAAGAAGGAAATCAGAGAACACTGCTGGAGGAATAGTTGAACAGTGACCTCTCTGTGGAGCCTCTCAGTAAATGATTCAACACAGCAACCAGGTTATTCCCCAATGAAGAAGTTACAGGCCCAATACTCATCTGTATCAGAGAGGTTCTTTAACATGTTGGTATGGAAAATGTGAAAAAGGAGCATCAAACTTCAGCTTAACTGTTCAAGATAAACCTCCGGCACACAGAGAAGGAAAGGCTGCAGCTGCACCTGTTCTATTTCCTTTCTTGATCCATGGATGGAACTGATCTAGATCTACTGGAGCTGCAGACAGATATTGTGAATGAAACATTTTACTATATTAATTACCTAAATGCTATGTTCCACCTGGCTATGACCAGCAAACAGTTTGGGATATTTTTGATTCCTCATTCCAAGAAATCTGGCACCTATTGGGTTAACAGAAGGGAATGATTCTAGGACAAAGGCTAGGGCAGGTAGTGAGACACCCTCATCATCCCACCAGCACACTGCACTTATCAAGCAGATGGCAACACTGCAATTAAAGAACAAGTTTTGGCCTAATGAGTAAATGATATACAAAAATGTGAATGAGTGTGACCTCATGTTAAGGACACTCGTGGAGGTCCTCTGAAATGCTAAAGAAGCTGTCCCACATGGTGACCACATCCTCAAAAAACTACTTCTATGCCCCATTCCACTAAATTTCTGCAGTTCTTGTTGATATGTGACAGGGGCATTAGTCTGCAAACTGATAGGTTACTTCCTGAGGACTTCCCATGGATGACATCAATGGAATTTCAACCAAAAAAGTAACACATTTTGATCTTTCTCCTTCTCAAGCTTCAACATCACACAGTAGAAATTGTAGTATATTGTTAAGTATTCAGGGACTGTGTTTTTTGAGCAGGGGCTAGGACAGGGAATGATGCTGTGCTGCTCTGTTTCAGAAGGAATTCTGGAAAACACAAAAATTTATATAATCAGGAGAAACTTAAGGTGAGATCAGTGAAGGGCACCTCATCCATAGGTACAATACACCTTTCTGCAGGAAACGTCTCTTTTCTGCGGGGTACCACAACAGTTGTGTAGTACTTCTTTCCTAAAGATCATTCTCCTTCCTAATTTCCTCCCATCTGGTTACAGACCAGTACAGGACACTGCTCCCCAAACTTCTTCATTTCCAGGCTACACCAGAGCTCCTCCAACCTCATTTTCTCTATCCCGAGCAAACATTTAAAAATTTCTTAATAATACCTGGAATAGAAGGAAGAGAATTTCCAATCAGAACTTAAGTTAATTTAAGCCAGTCCTGTCTTTTTTTACCAAATACTCTAATTAATAGTAAGGAAAAACATAGAAGAATAGAATATGAAATTTCTGAAGACAGGGTTGAAAGGGGTTAATAAGTGTTTCTTATTCAATTATCACAGGGTTATCTTTACTGCTCAGAAACTGGGCAGAGGAAAAAAGTCGCATAGAAGGACAGACAAAATCTTAAAAAAAAAAAAAAGAATTGTATTAAATTTTCATGTTAATGATCTGTCTTTCTCAACAGTTTCTTCAGATTGGTAAATCTGAGCCAGGGCTTTTCCAAGTGTAACATTGTTGTACAGAGGCATTTAATAATAATATGCCATGTTACCTTTTGTCTACTTGTACACGTGTAGCTGAGTCCTTTAAAATGAAGGTTCAGGTTCACAAACCACAGGCTTAGGAAATCTTTTATCATTTGTAGAAAACTAGTCATGCAAACTCCTGCCTGCTGAAAGAAATGCAGGTTTAGGTAAGGCCTCATAATGGTCTCTTTATGTGGTCAGGATGGACTGCTGTAGTCTGTTTTTAGAATAGTGAGTGCTGAGAAACATATAATGTTGACAAAAATCTCCTCAAGTGTGTGCACAATTTGTGCATGCTTATACAAAATAAATTCTAAACCAGTAGATAAGGACTTTATGCTTCATGCTGTAACTTTTTCTACCCCACCTTAACAGGTAGTCCACAGTGTTTGGACCTTATTTACATCTACTTCAAATTCTTGTTACAAAATTATTTCTGGCAACCATCCCCAGCCATCAAGCTCGCTGGCTTATAAATGCAGTTTTGGAGTACTACTCACAGCAACTAGCCAAAACATCAGTTTTCAGTTTATAGGTTGCTTGATTCAACTAATAGAATTTAAGCTCATTTTACAGCACATTTTATTTTGGTTTTCAAAATATACATTTGCTGGTCACTACACAATAACAATTGTTGAATGGAATAATTAATTAGGCTTTGATTTGCAAGACATATTACTTGAAGTCATATGATTTCCAGGATTCCAATAATTATTTTTAATTCAGGCTATAAAATTCCATGCCATATTAACCAGCAAGGCTGGGAAAGTATCCAAAGACACAGTTTAACTTCATATGATTTAAAAAATCTTATTTTCCGAACTCTGTTCAACTCATGTTTTAGTAGACAATTTGCTATGCAGATATTTCAGTATTAAATCTGTGAAGTCCAGTCAGCATAAGATTAAAATGAAACAGAAATTAGTGTCTAGACTAGTGTTTTCATAGACAGCTGCTCCATGGACAAGGTATGAGAAGGTTTATAAGGCTGCATCTTCAATGCAGCAACATGAGGGATTCAGCAAAGCAAGGCACTGCAACCAGTGGGTTAGGGAAGGCTGCTGGGTGGGATTCAGCAGATATCAACAAACCCAAGAGTCGTTGCATTTCATGCAGGCCTTGAAGGGTGTGTCAGGAAAACTTTTTCAGCTAAAGTGAGCTTATTGTACTCACCTATTTTATCAATGCTTATTGCTCTTAACCTTCTTATTGTACTTAAGCTTTGGTTTCCCCCAGTTAAATTTTAAAAAATCCAAAACCCAAGAACCCAACAATTTTTTTAAAAAAATATTGTTATTTACATGAAGAGCACTTATTTTTAAGGAAATCTTAAAAACCAGGATTGAACTGTTTATAGGTGGCAACTCCTCAAGTGTTCCTTCACAATAACAATTTTTTCCCTCAACTCATTCAAAGACAACATTCAGAGAGGCTATTTCTCCTGCACAAGAAAAACCCGATGTATTTAGAGGAGGAATTTTATGTCAGCCAATAGTGTTCATTTTAAATAACTCAAAGGAAGCAACTATTGTAGATCCAGAACAGAACTAGTCAATTTACTCTGTGAGGCTTTCAGTACTCAAAGAATTCAAATTCTTTGTATAGGAAAAAAGCATGCTCTTGATGCATATTCAGTAACAACATTTGTAAAAATATCTTTATCGTTACCTCTTGATGTAAACAAACAAATTTTTGATGAAAACTCTTTCTTTTCAGTAAACACTATGTGCACAGAGATGTATCCAGACCAACAGCCTAGTAAATTCAGCTGATTCATGTGGATTCTGCATACACTCGAAGTTAAGCAGAATCCTGCCTCTCAATTAATGATTTCTATCTATGTCCAGACTATTCAGGTGCAAGTTTTCTGAGCCTGCTACAGAGGAAGAGGTAACTTTTATTTACTTTTAAAGTTTTTAAGCAAGTTAATTTTATGCATTCATGCATTTGCTCATTATACTCTCAAACATTCACACCCACTTACTGAGAGGCACCACTCCTGTGCTCCTAGGTGGAAGAGAATGGGGGGCACTGGCTGTCAATACATCTCTGGGACTGGCAATGAGGAACTAGTGTTTAGACAGATCTTTCCTTTACTTTAGGAGTTGTTGGCTGTGATGGCACCTCCCTTACTGAAAAATTGGCTTATTGCATGTATCTGAGACCATGTTGCAGCACACTGCTTTCTCTTGTTTGGAATGCATGTTGTGCACACTTTCCATTTATTCATTCACTTAAATCATGTTAGTTTTAAAATTTTTCTAAGGAACCTCTCCAGTAATGCTAAAGTTGAAAAATATGAGATGCTGACCAATATCTAAAACCAGCAGTTTGCTGATGGCTTGAAGAGTATTTCTTATTCTACCTGTCTTGGAATGTGTGTGCCTATTTTATCTATTAATATTTTACTGCCTTGCTTTTTAGTTAACATTGATTCTAACAAGTATCCTGGGTTCTTAAGTTTGACTTTCCATGTTACTGTTTTAGTTTTTATCTTGTGCTGAGACCTTGCCTTTTATAGTCTAATTCACTTACTATCAGCAAAGATATCAAGAGTTTCCTGCTCCATTTTCTTTTCTCTTGATTATTAACAACTTAGGGCCAACACTATCACAATGCATGTAACTTGTTGCCAGGGGCTTTGGTTTTAATGATGTGAGACAGGGAGGGATTGCTGGCTCAAAACATTTTGATGCATGTGTGGCGTCCCAGCCCTGCAGTGACCCCCAGTCTCTGGCACAGCTGAGGCAATGCTCCACACCTGCCCCTGGAGCCCCACCCCAGCTCCTGAGTGGCCAAATGACCAGAAGTCCCACCTAGAGGAAGGGCCCAGGAAGACCAAGGAGTATTTAAAGCAAGCAAGGAGGTAAGTCAATTTTGCCTCCTTGTGGATTTTCTGTTAGTTGGACACTGCTGCAACTAGGAATGGTAGTTATGTTTGTTCTTTTGTATGTCTTTACTGTTGTACTTCTTTTAATTCCCTTTTCTTGGAATTTTTGAGTAGCTTAAAATTGAAAGGACTTAGAGTTTGCTAAGTTGAATGGACTAAGCTAATGCTTTGGGAAGTGTTTTATGTTGGTTGAATGCTACTCTAAACCTTTTGCCAGTGTTTTGATTTTCTGAAGTTACCAGTAAGGATTTTTTCGGTTTTTTTGACCTCTTGAGAATGTCTTGTTGGTGTTTTCCTGTACGTCTGATTCAGAGTACATGAACAACTGTAAGGCCATTTAACAGTCTCATCGAGGAAGTGTTTTTTGGGGCCTTAAAAATTACGATAATAGTGCACACAAATCTCCCTGTGATTTTGCAGGTTAAGGAACAGAACTGATACAAGTTCTTCCTGGTGATCAAGAGCTCCTCTTCAGTGTCAGCAAATTACTTTCTACAGCACATAGGCTGGCAGTTTAAGACATATTAAACACACTAAAATCTTCCTTCTCTCTATAATATAAACTTAAAAAATCTCTGTTACAGAGACTTTGAACATGGTGTTTTCCATTGAGTGATTTTGCCTTGCTTCTCTCTACTCAAGGCAGCTCAGCTGTGTTTAGCTAATCCTCTTTAATTTTTGTAAATATGGCAAAAGTCTCCATGGCTGTTAAAAAAAAAGAAATTCTCTCATTTTTCCCCAGTTTTAGATAACTGTATATAACTTTGTTTCTGTGTTTTCTGAGAAGAATTGAACAGAAGTGCTAGAATTTATGCATAAAAAAAATTCAAAATGCTTTTTGTGCTAGAATACTTTATGTTGATAAGAATTTTAGAATTATTACTTCACATCAGTTTCATTATGTAGCTTATTTTAAATGGGGCAGAATATTTTAATAGCCCAGGCAAAGACATGTTTTATAACTTACAACTGGAGATATATCTGTAATTTATTCCATAAAGTATGCATGAATGATTTTTAGCTCCATTTAACTAATGTGTTTTGAAAAGTCTTTGCAACAGTAAATGCAACAATCTCAGGCAAGACAAGCAGTAATGTGTAAGTGTGGTTAAGAGTAACTTTTCATTTTGCAGTTCAAATTTTTGACCAGACATTTTCTTACCTAGATAAGCTTTGGTATTATTCTGGAACATGACAGAGTGCCTACCAGGTACAAAATTGCAAGCTGTGTCAGAAAATAAAAATGCCTGAACATTGTAAACTATTCACAATGTATTTGCTAAAGGAAAAAGAAGTGGGTGCATCTTTATATTGACTGGGAGACCCTCTGGGAATCATCAGGTACTCCACAGATTGATGCAAAGGACAGTCTTGTCCTGAGACAAGAGCTACTAAACCCAGAGTGAAAGATAACAGAAGTCACTGAGAAGTGGTGATTAGTTGGTGCTGCCCAGTGCAGGTGAGCAGGGTCTAAGGTCTGTTAAAGTCTCAGAATCCCCAGGAGAGCTGGGCTTGCAAGAGTGCATTGTCGTCTGCCCACCTCTTGTGCATCTGCTACACCAAGTACATCACACTCTCCCACTGATGTTACTGAGACTTGGGTTGGCACTGCTGCAGTCTGGAAGGCTTGTTCCCATGTTTTCTGAGTCAGTGGGAACAGACTGGGCTCCTAAAACTGAGCAAAGAACAACAAATGCAACTTCTCAAAGAGCTGATGTGACACATCAAAGGACTTTAAATAATGCTCGTAATTACGCCCTCAAAATGGCAAAAGTTGTCACATCAGAAGCAGTTTACTGCAGCTTCAAAACAGTGAAAAAAAATTCCTGTACCCAGAGTCATCCCATTTATCCTGAATGTTTCTTATGATAAATATCTAGAGCTATTCACCTCTATGAAGCAACTCAGCGCATAAAAGATTTTCTATGACCTATTTTTAAAATAGATCATAGAAAAAATTAAACCCAGTTCCAAACAGAGGAAACAGAACCCCAGTTGTGCTTTACCTGTAGTGAATTAGTAAATGACTTACTGAGAAACATGCCCTCTTTCACCTATTTCAAGGCCTGTCATTTTTTTCACTCATGACTACTCAGAAGTTTAATATCAATAGGCAGAATGAAGGGTATTTTTGGTTTGGATCCAGTAGTTTTTGTTATTAGGACATAATTGTAGGGCTTGATGAAGCATCCAGTGCTGGAAACCATCTCCAGGTACCTTATGGTCCTCAGAGAAGCTCTGGATGTACATTCTACATGAGCAGACAGTGAGGGGGACTGAAAACTGGCTGAATGGCCTGTTCCAGAGGGTGGTGATCAGCAGAACAACATCTAACTGGAGGCCAGTCAGTAGTCATGTGCTCCAGGGCTCTATACTGGGACCACTTCTGTTTCACATGATGGGGCAGAGTGTACCCTCAGCAAATTTATAGACAACATCAAACTGGGAGGAGAAGCTGACATGCCAGTTCATCCTGGCATCCAGAGGGACCTCAGCAGCCTGGAGAAGTCGGCTGACAGGAACCTCCTGAAGTTCAACACGGTGAAGTGCAAAGTCCTTCACCTGGAGAAGAACAATGCCAAGCATCAGTTTATGCTGTGGGCCACCCAGCTGGAAAGCTGTCTCACAAAATTTGTATGTCTGCAAATATTGTCAATATATATGGGTTTTTTCAATGTGTGAAAAGCTGCCTTGATATAGTCTGTTTTCAGATGTTGTAACAAAAAAATGAAAAAAACACTATGAGAAGTATAAAGTTATGCTTTACATGATTGGTAGTTTTGAAATGAAAATATACTTCTACAGTCATATTCACTTTAAAGACTTGAACATTGCTATTCATAGAAGGATGGGATTTGAAAATACAGCAAACAGAAACCTAGATAGTAGAAGAAATAACCCATGCAATAGCAAATGCATTATTTATTACATACTAAATTGCCCCATTAACACATTTTTTTTGACCTTGAAATATCACACTGAAGACAAAAGAGTAGTTCTGCCTCAATGGTTTTTGGTTTGTGGGGTTTTTTTGCATTTTATGTGGGAAATGAAAAGATGTCTGGGATATCTGGCTATTATAAGTGTATCTCTTTCTACACTTTGTCAAGAACATACATCAAGCATAATATTCAGATAAGTGAAGTGTGAAATAAAGGTCAACAAAACAATATTTGAGCAAATATAGACTAGAGATTGATCTAACATTCAATTTCCTAGAATGAGAAAAATATTTGAGGATTAAAGGATTATGAGTTAGGTGTGCATGCTATGTGTCACCTCTGCATATAACAGAGGTTTTAAGATCAACAAGCAAAAGTCACCACTACCTGGAATGTAGACTTTATGTTTGCTTTCTTGTGTGAGTGGCAGATAAGTGTAGTATGTAGCATAAGGCCTGTTTGTTTCCCAAAAAAAAAA
>VXAC01001102.1:54022-79543 GCA_013399225.1 Rhipidura dahli | reverse complement strand
CTACAACTATTCAGCTATCTATTCCAGCATAAATGAATTAGGTGACTAAAAATTAGGCCAACAATGTTGGCCTACTCTGATAACAAAGGAATGAATGGAATAAAATTATGGAAATATTTTGCAAGTAATAATTCATTTTACTATTGTGGATGATAGGTGTTGATGGTGGATGATTTCTTTTTTCTCTCCATGATGAAGGATGTCAAAACCAAGAGGAGTAGCAGAGTTTTGAGGAGCATTTGACTAATTTCCCTGTATTACTCCCCTCTAAAAGCAAAATTAAAATTAAGAAATTAGATATATTATATGACAGCAACTGGAATGGAGCCAAGGCAAATGCTCTAGGCATATTGCCTGCATACATTCAGATTCCAAGGAGGTGGTGTCAGTTTCACTGAGTATGTAGTCAGATTCTTATATTAACAATTTACTCAGCGCAGAGTCTTATGTAGCAGACACAGAAATAGTATCCTTTTTTCCAGGCTATTAAAACTATCATCAAAACCTTCTGTTTCAACACAAAATTTGAAAATTCAAGAGCACTTGCTCAAAATTCTGCAGCATTAGTGTTAGAAGTTATCACTTCAACCCAACTCCCAATTCAATGTTCTAAAGATCTTATGTGGACATGTATATTTATGTATCTGTGTGTGGGAGGATGACAGAATGTGTATGTACATGCACATATGCCTGTATATAAAGTAATAGGTGCAATGATATAGTAGAGAACAGTTTAAAAACTGGTGACATCGTGCTACTTATTTGACAGCCTGAAATAAAGTCTGGTGTATAAATATCTTTTTGATACTAGAAGAGTGCCAATATTTTATTCTGGAATAAAAATACACATAGAACAATACCAGTAGCAAGATGTTTAATTTCAATATTAATTGTATTCCCTTTCTCCCACAAGAAAGTTTTCTTTTCTTTTCTTTTCTTTTTAACAAAGGAAAATATTTGAAGGTAATAGTAGGAACACAATTTGCAATGATGTTTCAGAAGAGTTTTGCACAGTGAGAGTGAGCAACATTAAAGACATTAATTATCCTCAGCATAAGATATGGATTTACAGAAGATATAAAAATCATTAAGTATGGCTGTTGGATATGTGTCTTAAATTATATTGGTTTTGCTATCTTATGTATTACTCTAATATATGAGAACTGTGATTATTTTCTGATGTGAAATTGGCATAATGTTATTTTTATTTAAAGTTAATTATTGGATTTTGCTAAAGACCTTGAGAATTTTTATTTCTAACTTGAATAAGGTCATCTTTTCATCTTTGACTTTTCTACCTAAGATACATCTGATCTACAGAGCTATTACAAGTAGTACCCTTTCTTCATATCCTGTTTATATAAACTGGTATTTACAGGTTCTTTAAATGAATATTAGGAATATTTTGCCATATTACACCAATTATATAAAACCTGTCTTAGTTCATTAAATTTTTTTCCAAATATCATTGCCATAGACAGTCTCCAAGAAATCATCGACTAAGGCAAAAATCATGTTTATTCATTTCATTAATTAAACTTCAGGTTGGGAAAGAAGATCCACTTTTAAAAGTATGACTTTCATTTGCTGATAATGAGCACTTCCCCAGCCTGTTTTATCTACAGTTTGATCTACAGCCCATCCACAGGGAAGGGCTGTGTGAGCAGCATAGCTTGAGTTCACATCCTTACCCCTTCACCACTAAAGCATTCTGCCTCCCAAGAACCAACTTTTAGAGGGTGACACATACTGCTAGATAAGAAGATTGTTTTTATTGGTTTATTGCATAATTTTGCTTTAATTACAAAAAAAAAAAAATAAAAAGAAGAAACAGTTTTAATCAATGAATGCCCAGGCACCCTAAGGTAAGGAAGATCTCAGAAACAGTTCTGACTTTGTCCAGTTAACTCAACGAAGTACACTTCTAATCCACCTTTATTAAGGGTATAAAACCAGATGTAAATACTGTGTTAGAAGTGGGCTAAGCACAGACTAAACACAACACAAGCTCTGTTTTTATGTGTGTTGAGCTACAAGGTTTGGGATCAAGTAATATGGCTCAAACTAAATTATTCATACTCCACCTTAATGTGTCTAAACCCCTGTACCAGGCAGATAATATTACATTACTGAAAATATTCTTCATTTATGCAAGTTATCTCAATAGTAAATTACAGGAAATCTTTCATATAATCTTAGAAAGATACTCTTGAAAGAAGAGATTGTGAAATGCCAGAAAAAAATATGTATTTGACCCTATGAGTATTTCTTTATCTGTAACTTTCTTGATGCCTTGAGGAAATAAAAATTGGAGAATGTAACCATTGGGCACAGGAAATTGACTCATCCAGTTATTAAATTAACAAAATATGATCAGAAGACACTACTGACAGGGATTAAGTCCTTGCCACTTTATTAAGCTTTCATTTAATTAAAAAACTGTATGCATAAACAGTGAAGCTTAAAGGTCTGTAAAGAAAGAATGTAATTAATGTCTTCAAAAGAGTGGTTGAAGACTTGTTTCCAAAGATTTTTTCATGTCATTTGTAGTATACAAAAACCGATCTCTACACATTTTCCTTGAACCTCTCACAGTGCCCTCCATCACAATGCTCATCTTCTTCATCTTCTACCACCAGCACCACTACAGCACCCTCAGACCTTCAGTGCAATGCCTGCCACCCATCCAAACTTACTCTCAGCCACTTCTGGTGTTCTCAGTTCTCTCCCCCTACACATTTGGGGAGCATGGGAAAGGGATAGCCTGGATCTCACTTTAGCATCACGGACCTGTAAGCTATGTTTCCTTAGTGAACCAGCTTGGATGGGGCTTCCCACTCAATATTTCACAGGCATCAACTACCACAGAACAGAGGTTAACAGCTTTACCTCAGAGTTCCCTCACAGATCCAGTCCCTCCACCAGCATCCTTAATATGCCCAGGCTCCCAGTTGGGCCACTCCTGAAAAATCAGGGTCCAAAGTTTGGTGTGTGCACCTTGCAGACCTGATGGTGCAACCCTTCTCCTGCCTATATAGACCCATAAATATTTTTCAAATAAACATGTCACAATAAAATCTGATGTTAACTGCATTACCCTGTTATTCAACACATTAACCAGGGAAAAGACTGAAGTAGAAAAATGGGTGAAATTGCATCATATCATTATGGCATGAATTTTTCCACTTTCTCTCCAATTTGTTACACAATTTAAAGCCTGAATATACAGGTACATTCTGAGACCTGTGTGAGTGCTCTGTGCAGCTAATCAGCGTATGTCTAACAGGTCTAGTTAAAGACAGTTTTAGCAGATCCACAGGGTGTGAGCAGACAGTGCCTGCAACACCTACACAGTGGTCAACACATTCAAAAAGCAAGTGCCTACCCAAGGGCAAGCAATTGGACTAATCAAGCATGCAAAATATAGATGACCTGGATGCAGACAGCTGTCACTTGTCCTGTTTCTGTTTGAGGACACTCAGAAATCCCAAAGAAAAGGGCTGATGCTGATAGGAGACTAGGAGGTGAGACATAAAAGCAATCAGCTACTGCCAAAAGCAGTAACATTAGCAGGTGTGTATTCCCTCATCTACTTCTGAGGCAACCTGGGTAGGATCACTGTAAAGTTACAGGCAGGATGCTATAAAATTGCAATGCAGTAATTACTGTACAAGACAAAAACCTGTATTCAGTCATTGTCTCAAGCTGCCAGGGCTCTTGCTATAGAGAAAAAGTAAATACTAGAAACTTTGCCATCAATTCTGTTCTGTGGCAAAATTACTACATAACATCCAGATAAAGGTCTTCATGCCTGTCTAAGAGAGGAATCTGGCCTATTATGTTTTTCACAAGTATTTGTCTTGTGATCTCCATGCTTATGGTCTCTCCTTTTCAGATTGTTCTTATCATTTTGTTTAGCGTTCACTCTTAGACAGGTCTTAGTAGCAACCACCTGGCACAGTATGGCCATAAAATATTTCTCAGCATTTGCTTTATCAGGAGCAGAACTGGGATGGGAAACTCCAAAACACTGGTACACATGGCTTAGGTATTTATGTGCATGTCAGTATGTTCTCCAAACAAATGACACATATCGAAATGTATTAGAGCACACACAAAATAACATACTAAAATGATAATATCTATTCTTTAAAGCATGCAAATTGCATGCTTGTCTCAATAGGTTAGAAACAGATGGAGCATTGTGTTTAGCACATTTCTTTAGAGTTTCTAAATCTGCCTGATGGGAATACCATTACCTGCACCAGCTGCACAGGTGACCTCTTTGACTTCCACTTGCTAGGCTCTGAATATATAAGACAGTGCTGGCATGTTTTTAACATAAAGTATATGCAAATATGGACATATTTGACATGTTGCTGTAGTGTCTATTTAAAATGTATGCCATCTGGTATAACCCTTGCACCCATAATCATAAAGTGTTTCAAACTCTCTGTGCAATAAAATGTTTTTATGTCTTTTGATTAATCTGCCTTACTTTTTTCCACAATCAGAATCAATTAAGATTCCTTTTCACCTCTTTTTTGTTTCTTTTCACTGGGAAATGATACTACTGTACTCCTAAGGGGGAATTTTTCAGGCACTAAATGTCTAATTCCCTCTCCAGTTGCAAATGCTGAGGAAGATCTTGAAAGCCTTCCACATTAGAAATCTTATTACACAAGAAATAAGATACATTTCTTGTTTTCATATAAATATAACACACAAAATATTACTTCTTCTGTTTCTGTCTCATTTTTTTTGAAAATGCTGAAGTGAATGTACTCCTTTTACAGTGTTTCCAAGATGTACTAAGGCCCATATTGAAGAATTACCTGCAGTTGTGTTAATCTGTAGTCATTTTCTGGCTGAGAGCAACCACACACTGGAGATATATACCCTGTTACACAAAAGACAAAATGCTCCTTTCCCAGTAATAATAATATACTGAGTTAATATAACAGGCCTGATTTTAAGAAACCTAAAGTCAGGCAATTTCCTTTGATTTCAGGTGTTCACATGAGTATGGTTTTGAATGGAGATATATGGCCCCAGTGATGTTATGGATGATTGATACCGTACAGGTAAATGAAAATGCAGTGTTGCACAGCAAATCATAGAATGGTGGAATGGTTTGAGTTGGAAGAGACCTTAGAGATCACCTAGTTCCAACCCCCCTGCCATGAGCAGGGACACATTCCATTACACCAGGTTGCTCAAAGTCCCATCTGTCATTTAACACTTCCAGGGATGGGACATGATATCTTCTTTGGACAATCTGTTTCAGTGACCAGCCCATGGTAAAATCCCTAACCCTCCACGTAAAGCTGGTCTGTGGAGTGGCTTCTGACAGTTTAGTAAGCTACAGGAATGAGGGGACAAAACCTCTTTACTTCCTTGGAGTCTGCCTATGCTCTTTTACCATTTCCAGCAATTACTGTTACTATGTTCCAGATTTTTGTCAACAAGCAAAGGGAAAATACATCTTGTATGAGAGTCACGAATTTGCTCAAAACTACAACAACAGTGTAATCCAATAAGCATTTCAGTTTAGATCTAATTATTGCAGAAAGACTAGTTTTCTATGGGGAGAAGTCTCTGTTGTAATGATAGTAACAATATTAATAAATAACAATAATCTTGTCACACACTTTGTTTCCACCCCTTTTCCTAGCATTACACACACCCTCTCCTCACTCATGCAGATCCTGTGGTCAGTGGTTTCAGCCTGGCAGCAGTGATGGGTAACATGATTATTGTCAGTACTGGAGTACTTCACCAGTAGAAATATGATGATCATGGTGGTGGTGTCTTCTTCCTCAATAGGTGTTATACCTGAGAACATTTTTATATGTTTGCTAACATGTTTTTACTTTCTTTTTTCTCCAACGATCTTGAGCTCCACATTACAACCAAATTAACTATATGCAGTGCCTTTTACCTGTACAATATACTATTTATCTCTTTTCTTTTTTATCCCTAAAAATTTGGGACACCCCTGAAAGCAATATCCAGATGCTCCTTCCTTTAGTTTACAGCAGCATAAACAGCACCAGTGTCAGCCTGTGCCCATTTATCCTCACATCTGCCCTCCTCTGTTCTGCATTCTGCATTTCCATTTCTTGATGCCTCTGCTATCTTACCAGGCTGGTAGTTCTGTGTACTACATAGTTATGGTAGCCATAAATGTATCACTGTACATAGAACAACTGCTTATTATTGCTATCTCAATAAAAATATGATAATACTTTACAAAGTTAAAGGAAAGTTGAATGAATTAGTGACAACCATTTAGTCGCTAGAAAGCCAACCCAAGTAAAACAACAGCAGTTTGGAGAGGGCAAGCCTGATGAATGTCTGTTCTGGGCCTTGCAAACACATTTCAAAGTCTGTAGCCAGACACAAACAATGCCAATGCTGTATTGCAAGTCTACAAAGCCACAAGTGTGTGTTTTGTAACTCTACCCAATCTCATGAGAACCCCCCAGAACTTACTTTCATTCTGTGTGGCGGTGGTTGCTTCAGATCACTCTGCATTGTATCAAATTCCCTTACTGAATTATTGTCTGGCAAATTGTCAGAGTCAGGGTTTTTAGAGAGCTCTTCTGATCAGTGTGCAGGACAGATCCTGACCTGACACACCCAGCTGCTGCCTGGAGTCCTCTTTAGCACCAATATTCAGTCTGTGAGAGACCTGCCTCCCTGCTGCTGCATCAGCTGGGACCAGAAATTTGCACAGCAAAGGGAAGACAGATAATCCAGGCAACCTTGGGAAAGAATTAAAAAGGAAATTATGTGAGGCAGAAATAGGACAGCAAATGGGATTAAGCAGGTTTTAGGAATGGGATAGTGGGAAGAACAGGAAGTGTCAAAGAGTCTGGGCTCTCAGGAGAGAAAGAGACATGATCAGTAAGAAAGCAGCTCTGTGTCTGCTACATGTGAGGCAGAGAACTCATAAATGTAAAATTAGCAGCATGTTCACCTCCAGCTTCACAGACTGCATCACTGTGAGAAGTACAGGGATAATTCAAATACCAGATGACTAATAATCTATATGTAAGATATATCACCTAAACTAAATGCAACAAGCTCTACAGATCCACCGCAAGACCTGAAATGTGATACATTTCTTCTGTCTGGCACTAAATGTCTCTTTTTATTTCTCAGCACTGGTTAATTTAAAAAATGTATTTACTTTCAATCTTAAAACAGTCAGGCAATTAAAATTCTAATCTAAATTTACACGGATCAAGTAACTACTTATGGAAGGTGTTCTATAGGTCATGCAAAAACGCTCATAGTTTACAATGGTCCAACAAATGCAAAAAGAGGCTATGCTTGCAGACCATGAAAAAGAAGCCAAAACTCTAAGATTGTTACTATGAAATTGAAATATTGATATAAAGTCAATCTTTAAGCTAACATCATCTAGAAACGTGATTGTAAAAATTATGTTTAAAAGTCTAGATATAGGAAGAGGTTGTAGTTTCTATAGTTTCTCATATCTAAAAACGTAAGAATAATTCCTTGATTTACTTTGAAAAATAGTTCTTCTTTTCCATCAAAAACCAGTTGAAATGTGCAAGAATTTATCTGCCTTTAAAAGTCACTTTGAGCAACAGCAGTAATCCCTTCTTAGATGGAGAACATTGAAGCTACCTGTAAACCAAATTGCATTTTCCACAGATGACAAGGCAACTCAGTATAATGGAACCCAGATGTTAGACTAATTTCTAATTTAACCATAAATGAAGAAAAGACAAATATAATCCTCAATGCAAGTTGTTGTGGTATTACAGAATCCATCATAATGAAGAAATGCCCCTGCTTTGCACAAAGGTTAACTATACAAATGGTGTTGCATCAACAGAAATGTTAATGAGTTTGTGTGGCAGCAGGTAAGCAAGAGCTGGCAGAAGGAAGCTGTTGTGGTAGGCAGATAATTACAATGGAAGTCATGTCTTTGGTAATGACTGGGATTCACATCACATATCTTTCCAGTCACAGTACAATTTCGCTAGCTCTGTTTATGGTAATCTATGGGATTATTTGACAGCAAGGTGACACTTCGACTTTGGAACAAATTTATTTCATAGACAGCACAATTACTGATATTGTGACATTCAATTAGACACATCCCCATTGTATAATTTGGATTTTAGAAAATACACAAACATAAGATATATTTTTTATTAATAAATGAATGATTTTTTTTGTTCTCGATTTGTGTTTCATCATGCTATTGTTCTGATTTTACTAATTTGTAGGAGTTGGGAGAAATTTAAAAGCTGTGAGTTTTTAACCATTCAGATACAGGATTAGTAAAGAAAAAGGAAAAATTATGCCTTACAAACATGCAGTTGTCTTAAAGAGAAGGAAAATAGATTTCCAGGCAATGTTTATCTGTGTTATAAACTCTACTACATAACAACAAATATGTAATATGCTCTTCAGGAGGGAGTTCTGACAGTAGCTACACATGCTTTATCATATTCTAGGCCAAATCCCCAGCTAACCTATTTACCTTAATCTCACAAAACAGTAACAAATAGGAAAATATTCAGGTGAAGAATCAAATCTGTGTCACCCATTCTTCCCTATATGAAAGGAATGTGAAATAAAAGGGAGAGGACAACACTGACAAATGTGGTGAGTACCTCCTGGAGTTCCACCCTGTCCCTGCTCTATGGCAATAAGTGGGGTCTCACACTGAGTATTTCATTGCAAGATCAGAGAATACAGCACTCCACCAGTACTTGCACGTAAGCGTTCTATACTCACAAGTGATAAAATATGTACTTTGGTAAGCAGAAAGTAGTTTTCTGTTTGAAATTCTTCAAGAAATTCTTTGTGCAAATGAAGTTTGGCTTCTGGGATGCAATGTGTCTAGTCACCTAAAGCACATTTCATTGCTTCAGTTCTTTGAGTAGCTGACCTAATTTTACTCAACTGCATCACCTAAAATCTCTCTTGCTTCATAAAATTCTATCTCCACAAACACAGCATTTTAAATATGAAATGTATGGGGGAAAAACAAAACAAGAAATGAGGACACAAGGAGGAGTATAAATATATAAGAAGCAAAACCTTATTTAGAAGACAAAAGCATTTCTACAAATATATTGCCTTACCATAAGCATGGCTCTTGCCCGACTAGTGATCTCCCTTCTGCCCTTGATGTAGGTTCTACAGTTTAAAGTTATGTGTCTGCCTTGTTTGTAGCTCTGAATCTGTGTGAAATATTTGTTATTTTAAGTTATGTGATCAAAGTATTAATCAAAGAATAGTTATAAGGGACAATAGTCGCTCTTACTCTGCATCATTCTTTCCACTGAACTTAGGTGTACATTTTTATACTGAAATTGGATTAGAAGAGTTGGCTTAGGTAACTTATTTATAGTCATGATATGGAAAAAACAACTTGCTATCAGTATCTGGTTATTTCCACTTCTGCTGAGAAATTTGTGCCTTGAGTGAACCAAATAGTATGAGGATGTTGATAGGATTTTTTAGACTAGTCCCATTTTTCTCTCTCCAAAGAGACAAGTCACAGTCTTAATGATCTTAATTTGTAGAGTGGTTTTCATGCCAAAGAATGCACAAATGCTTTAAAACTTTACAAATTACACACATGAATCTTACCCTTCACCATTGAATACCAGCAGCCTCTGTTGTGAAAGGTTTTTAACAATACACAGTAAAGTCTAGTTCACTTTAGTACAAGATATGACTACTATAAAGCAGGAAGAGTCTCAGCAGGCAGACAATAACACTTTAAATGGAAATGCAAAGACATCACTGAAGTTAACATACTGCTTAGGAAGTGTGTCACATCAATTTAATGACCTACCTTTTGTGTTTTGAGAGGACCATACATGCAATAGCTCACAGAGCAAGTTCAAGTGCACTTGATGCACTTAGAGTACTGTTCTCCAAGGTGCTGAGTATTGTGGTTCACAAGGCAACAAATCTAAGTCTGTAGAAGTGACATGATTAAATGTAAGTAAGTTCTTATGTGCTTTGCTGATCAGAACTTCCAGAGCTGTATAAAAGGGTCTGTGTCCCTGAGAGTCTGACATTCACATCTTGAAAGTAGGATTCCTGAAGGAGAGAAATAGAGGCAATGAAAAGGTTTGTGTTTTTTCACTGGCGCAGTTTACAAGGCCAGAAATAAGTAATTTCTCCCAAAATCCCTTCTCTCACCCATTCCCTTAGAATTTGCTTTATGAGGCTACAGCTGAAGAGGACAAGGGTTCTATTTAAAAAAAAAACAAACAGCAGAACAAACAAAAACAAAATCCCCCCTTAAAACATATCAGAAGAAATTCAGACTAAACCTAGATCTCTAAAAGACCTTTCTGCACAGCTGTTAACATAACTGTAGAGATGCTAGTTTCCATCGACATCTCCAGTGCTGCAACAAAGATTGTAAAAGAGGGAGATTTATTCTAAGCACTATTTTAAGAATTTCTCAGGTGGAGGCAAATGTGCCTGAAGATGGACAAGCTGCTGCAGCCACTGCTGCTGGAGGGGATGGAGAGAGTGGACAGCAGTTTGATGAGACTCTCAGGTGATAAGGAGCACATCCAAGAGTCTTGAAGAAGCAAGAAAGAGGGCCACCACAGGGAATGATGATTTTGAATAGGAAAATCTATTACCCTAGTGTTTTCCTAAAGCTCATCCACAGGTGCTTTGGTCACCCTCAGACAGCATGGGACTATCTGTTCTCAGACACCCAACCTCTGGGACCAGATCTGCTGCCTTTTCTGCCAGCATTTGGATTGGAGTTAGATTGCTTACATTAAGCATGTCATGAACAGGGACAGTTATGTGTCTCAAAAAAGGTCTACAAAGGCCAATGTGCCAAGACAAAAGCAACCTAAATTAATACTTCCTAAAAACAATACTTCCTAAAGTGAAATCTAAAAGAAATCTTACAGAAAGTGTTACTTTTTTCCCCCATATTAAGACAGTTTCAAGACTGTAGCACTGTACATGCAGTAGATGCCTTACTTCGTGGTGATGTATGCAGTGCAGAAGTTACATGCTCAGCCTCACTAAATGGGGTTAGCAGAATTCTAGAAAATATCTTCAGAAAAGTGCATTTTCTGTGTGAGATAGGCACTCAAAAAGAACTGAACAGTATGATTTCTAAAAGCCTAACTGCATCAAAGGCTCAGATATCCAAGATTCATTGACTGAACCCAGGAAGGCTTCCTGAGCCCATGTGTCTGAAACACACAGCATCTCTTTCTTTCTGAGCAAAAGTCTTAAAGGTTTGAGCCTAGATTTCTCACCTCTTGGGGAATGTTATGTCAGAGTATGGGTATTGTAAAGAGAAGGAACGGGACACCCTTGGTATCTTTTCTTTGCATGGAGTAAGTAGAAGTGTACAGGAACCAGAAAGAGTTGACATAATATCCAGTCCACTGCAGTTAGTGGCTGGCAGACCAATTAACTCTATTGGAGGCATCCAAAGAGCAGGAAAGGATTGTTACCTTAAAGCTGTCCTTTTAAGTCTGCTTTTACAAGCAGTCAGAAAAATGCATCAAGATGGAAATGTGTCCCTGTGACCTTCTTTCCTTGTATTCTCAGTCCTACAGGTAATTAGTCTCCTACTCCTCATACCAGAAGGTCTAAAGCAGAAGGCGTGAAACCTGAGGGTAATATATATTCTGTGATACCCAGGAACGCTTCAGTTCCCATGAATGAATATTCAGCCCTGCCAGAAATTCAATTCAGTATCAGCATGAGGTCTGACAGGTAATCCCCATCCCCTACCATGGTTCCTATGGTAAAGAAACATATTTCCCAATAGTTTCCCAAGTGCATTACAGTAGAGTGTCAAATCAAGAGACTAAAACGTGGTGAGCCAGCAGCTGGCACCAACAACAGTTTGGCAGGGAGTGTGAGGGCAGCTGAGGAGCAGGGGAGGACAGTAGCAGGAGCTGGGGCACAGGAGCAGTGGGGGAGACACAGTCACAATGCCTACAGGTATCTAGGTTTATTCATGGGCATATAACCAGAGGTGAGAAGGAAGCTCCATAAAATAGGACCTGGGAAAGAGGATTCAACTACTCATTCACAGTCTGATGCTGGGAACTCCCAGCTGGCTCCCACCAGACCAAATTGAAGCTATCAGAGTCAAATCCAGTGCTGTGGCATTAGGAGGTGGAAATTAAAAAAGGATGCTCAGAAGAAATACCCCTTGTTCTCACACATGTAACACAGCAGATTGGCTCCCCAGATAAAATTTCATTTACCCTCTCCCGAATGAATGTTGGAGATGCACAGTGGGAGAAGAAGGAGGTAACTAGTAATGAAAGGAAAAGAAGAAAGGCCATCCCTTACTTGAACACACAAACTGTGGTGGTGCATCCCCCCACCTCCAGGCTGCACTGTGATCTGAGAAATGCTTGTCAAACCTCGGCCCTGACCAACAACACTTGGGCTGAGCAACTGTTGAGCTTATTAGAAACACCCTCTTTTCCCACAAACTTGTGCCGCCTAAGAAACTCCTCCTCTTGTTTTTGAACAACCTTGGGAACTTTTTTTGCCTGAATAACAACTCAAGTTGAATGATATTTTTGTTCTCATACTTTCAGAGAAAGTTTCCAACCTGAAGTGCAGCCAAGATGAAAGACTACTATTACTAAGGCCAACTCTGTTGCAGCCCTGTAAACAGTGGGGTAAAATGAGCCCCTTTGAGCT
Organism: Rhipidura dahli; assembly: GCA_013399225.1. Lineage (NCBI taxonomy): Eukaryota > Metazoa > Chordata > Aves > Passeriformes > Rhipiduridae > Rhipidura > Rhipidura dahli. The sequence goes on along the minus strand of VXAC01001102.1, from coordinate 66,832 downwards.
CTCCTGGACCACATCAGGCTGTGACCAGCAACTTCCCTCTGAGGGAAGACCTCTCAGAGCCAGCAAACTCTCAGGTTTGTTGTACTTGAAGGATTGATGAATGATGACAGATCTGACACCCCAATCATCAAGGCTTAACTTTTCACCCATTGAGAAGATGAAAAGGCATCTGAGGTGAGTATTTCACTACCTTTGAGGGTAATTTTTCACAGGTACCTTATACAGACTCTTTATGTCTGTGTGCATGCAAGTGTGCGTATCAAATGTGGGAGAAACGCTGCTCTCCCAGATTCTTAAGAACTTTAGATTTGTTAAGTTAGGCCTGTAAGTAAATTACTGTTGTGGTATAGTAAATCCTATATGAATCCTTTGCCAAACTGTTTACGTTATAATGTAACTTAAGCTAAATGTTGTTAAGTACTATCAAATTTAAATGCTATTAAGTGCTATTGGGCCCTTATGATTTGGATTGGTTGACTCTAGATTTTTGTTTCTTGCTTCTCTTCAGTGTGCCTTAACCATCTAAGCAGTAGTGTAAACCTTGCCAACAAACTCTGTCATGCTGTCACTTTTATATTAAACCATATTCTTACTGATGCCTTTGCTGGTGATTCTTTAAGCAATCTTAATTGTGACACACATGGATAGGAAGAACTTGAGTAGGAAAGAGGAACAGATGTAATGTGTTCATAGAGAAGTAATTCCTTCAAACAAGGAGAAAACAGCAGGACAAAAAATGGAGATGAAAGAAAATCATTCAGTCATTCACCTAGAGTGTTATGAACCACTCTGTGGAGTGGGAAAGGTGCTCCTAAGGGCTCCACTTTGTGCTGGGAAGGAGTGAGGGGAGCTGACCTGGATACCAGAGGCTTCCTGTTGCCCCTGCAACCATGTCACACAACCTGTCACACAGCCTGCCCTGTTTACAGCCTTTTCCCCAGCTGGAAAACATGTGAAGAACATGGGAATAAAACCAGCAAGCATTTCAGAACTTTTTGGGGCTCAAACCAACATCTCTCCTCATGTATTGGTTCCTTACACAGAGTGCTTTGTGTGTGCCCTTCTCCTTTTCCCTACTTACATCTACTTCTCCTTTTTCCTACTTTCATCTTCTTCTCAAGGAAAGTGAAAGTAATGGTTTAATTCTCTTCTAAGCTCTGAATTATTTTCTCATGACCCATTAAAGAGCTATAACAACAACAACAAACAAAACCAAAACAAACAAAAAACAAAAACAAAAACCACAAAAATAAACAACAACAAAACCCCAAAACAAACAACAGCAGCAACAAAACCACAATAAAAAAAACTTCCAAGTAAATTTTTTTTTCTAGTTTTCTTTTTAATCAGGCATACAGGCAGGCTAAATGATGAATGCTTGTTAGGTAATTTGGGTGGATTTCCAGGGCATAATAACCTCTTGGTCCTGAAGTGTTGAAATCTAGCAAGAGATAAGACTCCCTGACCATGCCCTGAAAACTTCTGAACTTCTCAGTATTTCAGAGTTGGATTTTTCTGTTTACTGATGATTTTTGTTGTTTTCACTTATAATTGCTACTGTCTCTAAACCAGTTTTTAAAAACTACTATCAACATACGAAGGCTCCTGTGGCAACTGACATACATCCATGCAATTGAGAGCTAGGTGCTACAAACTTTAAAGAATTCTGCCAAGGAGCTATTCAGTGAGGTATGTCACAGCTAGCACTTCCTCTCTAGCAGAGATAAAATGCCTGAAGGTTCTTTATTAAATTACTTTTTTATGTAAGATTATATATCTTTACTATTTGGACAATGATGCAAAACCCCAATTGATTTTTTTTTTTTTTTTTTGCTGTTGTTGTTTTTGTTTGTTTTTTTTTTTTTTTTTTTTGTCAGAACTTGAAAATCTTTCAGATTTAAGAAAAAAAGTTGCAATCTTGTGAAAATTCAGGTATGAGGAATAAGGAGCTAATTTGCATGATTCTGATTACCAATTATAGGTCTTTACAGCTTGACATTTTGGTCTGCCACAGGCATCCCGGCATTTGTCTACGTGTCTCTGTGAACAGTCACACTCCAAAACAGCACAGATGGCAAAAGTATTTCCATACATGTATTGAAGGGATCTTCTAAAGGAAGCAAATATTCTGCAGAAGCTAACAAAAGAAAAAAAAAGTGATGGAAATATGATTTACTTTTTAACATCTTTTAATGTTAAAGTTATGCAAGATTGATTCAAACAGGGATTTAAACCATGGGTGAACTGCTCATTGAAAAACAGCTGTTTGTAGTCTGCTGCTGACCTTCCACAGCAGCATGCTGTTCTGCAGTCCTTCAGCTCCCTCTGCTGCTTAATCGATTCACAATTTTTTTCATATTTGCATGGAGTTTTTACTTTTTTAACCTCTGTTTTGATGAGAAAAAAGGATGCAGATTAAAATTGCACCTGAAGCAATGAAATGATTGCTCAAATTGATAAACAGTGTGTGCAAAGTTCCATGAAATTATTGTCCTCCTTTTCTCAGGGAATGACAAGAAGCCCATCACACTGTCCTGATTGCTTTCTGGTGACTTGCTGAGCATATATTCTGCCATTATAATTTGTCTTGGTATAACTGAAAAGTATCTGTTGCTTAAACTGGCTTTTTCTGGATATGCAGTTTTATTTCACAGACATTATTACATAGAATCAAAGAACCATTCAGGTTGGAAAGATCATTGTGTCCAACTGTTAAGCTAACAATGCTAAGCCCACCACTAAACCTACACCTACTTGTCTTCTAAGTAATTTCAGGGATGGTGACCCAACCATTGCCCTGCATTGGAAGGCTCCAATGCTTGACAGCCCTTTCTATGAAGAAATATCTCCTAATATCCAACCTAAACCTTTACTGGCACAACTTGAGGTTGTTTCCTCTTGTCCTGTCACTTGTTGTTTGGGAAAAGATACCAACCCCCACCTGGCTACAACCTGCTTTCATGTAGTTGTAAAGAGAGATAAGGTCTCCCCCAAGCCCCCATTTCTTCAGGATAAAGAACCCAAATTTCTTCAACTGCTCCTTATATGACTTGTGCTCTAGCTGCTTCCCCAGCTCTGTTTAGCTTTTCTGAACATGATCCAGCACTTGAAGTGAGGGGCTCAAGACTAAACACGGGATTCAAGGTGTGGCCTCACCAGTGCTGAGTACAGGGAAATAATCACTGCCCTGGTCCTGCTGACCTCACTATTTCTGATACTGGCCAGAATGTGACTGGCCTTATTGGCCACCTGGGCACACACTGGCTCATGTTCAGCTGCTGTCGACCAACACCCTCCCAGGAGCAGCTTTCCAGACACTCTTCCCCCAGCCTGTAGTGCTGTAGGGCTGTTGTGACCCAAGAGCAGGACCCAAGGCTCTTTGACTTGGTGAACCTCATACCGTTGACCTCAACCCATTAATCCAGCCTGTCCAGATCCCTCTGCAGAGCCTTCCTGCCCTCCAGCACATCAACACTCCCACCCAGCTTGGTGTCATCTGCAAACTTGTTGAGGGTGCACTTGATCCCCTCATCCAAGATCATCAAAGATATTACACAGGACTGGCCCCAATACTGAACCTTGGGGAGCATCACTAATGACCTGCAGCCAGCTGGACGTAGCACAGTTCACAACAACTCACTGGGTCCAGGCACTCAGCCAGTTTTTAACCCAATGAACAGTGCACCTATCCAAGCCAAGAGCAGCCAGTTTCCCCAGGAGAATGTTGTGAGAGGCAGTGTCAAAACTTTACTGAAGTCCATGTAGACAGCATCCAATAGATCACCTTGTCACAGGAGGAGATCAGATTGGTCAAGAAGGACCTGCTTTTCATAAATCATGCTGGCTGGGCCTGATCCCCTGGTTGTCCTGTATGTGCCATGTGATAGCACTCAAGATGATCTGCTCCATGGCCTTCCCCACCCCTAAGGCCAGGCTGACAGGCCTCTAGTTCCCTGGATCCTTCTGAACCTACTTGTAACTGGGTGTCACATTTGCTCACCTCCAGCCAACTGTGACCTTCCCATTTGACCACGACTGCTGATAAATGATGGAAGGCAGTTCAGTGCACTTCTGCCTGCTCCCTCAGTACCCATGGCTGGATCCCATACAGCCCCAGAGACTTGTGTCTGTCTAAGTGGTGTAGCAGGTCACTGACCAATTCCCCTTGGATAATAAGGGCTTCATTCTGCTCAGCGGGCTGGGTACGCAGAGAACACCTGGACTTACTGCTGAAGACTGAGGCAAAGAAGGCATTGAGTACCTCAGCCTTTTCCTTGTTCTCTGTTCCTGTGTTTCCCCTCCCATCCAAATAAGGATGGACATTCTCCTCAGCCCTCCTTTTGTCACAAAGTTATTTACTGAAACACTTTTATTGTCTTTTATGCAGCAGCCAGACAAAGTTCTAATTGGGCTTAGGCCCTTCTAATTTTTTTGCTGCAAAACCTCATGACATCCATGTAGTCCTGCTGAGCTGCCTGGCCCTTCTTCCAACTCTCCTTTTTTCCCTGAGTTCCAGCCAAAGCTCTCTGTTCAGCCAGGCCTGTTCCAGCACCTTGAAGATTTCCTTCTTGAAGAACATCCAGGCTTCCTGGACTCCTTTGCCCTTCAGGACTGCCTCCCAAGGTACCCTGCCAACCAAGCTCCCAAACAGGACAAAATCTGCCCTCTGGAAGTCCAAGGCACCAGTTCTGCTGCTGAGTCCCCTCCTTACTTCTCCAAGAATTGTAAAATCAAATGTTTTGTGATTACTGTGCCCAACATGGTCTCCAACTATTTCATACTGATACACATACAGATGTTAATAATTACATCTTTATATAGCTCAATGTCCTCTTCATTACCAATATTTCTTGCAAATATCTCTGGAATACTTTCTTGCCAAAATTTTCATCATGCTCACCTATCAAAAATGCTACAGAAAAAAAAGCAGGAGCTTGTAGGCTTGCATTTTCTAGTTTCAATTGCTATATTTTTCATTTCTAAGTAGACTTGATAAACCTTATCCCAGACAGAAGAAAAATGTATATATTCAAACTATGTGTTGGTAAAAATACAATAAATGCAAAGACACACACATTCATTAAAGCAGAACTTTGTTTAATAAGGTATAATGAAGGAATTATCTGCCAGAATATGTGTTGGAAGTATAAAAAAACCCAGCATCATACATCATACTGTCTAAAACAGTGACTTGAAGAGTAGTAAGTTAAGGGAATATTAACACACACTATTATGCTGTTTTCAAGGTGTCTCTGATCCTCAAGGGATTTTGGAAACTGCAGGTCTACCCAGACTAGATGGAATATGGAAAGCTTAGAATTCAATATGTAATTTTCTCCATAGGTATCTAGGTTATTACACCCATTTTTTTTCTGTTCAGATATTCAGCCATGAGATTACGTCAGTCACTGATGAATTACCCCCAGAAAATAAGATTATGAAATCTCCATTCAAAATTCTGTAAAACCACTGAAAGCAGAGGTTTGAGGAATCTTAGTCAAGAGCAAACTTCTTCCAATACAACTGGGATGACTTTCTGAGGGATCTACATTAATGCTTAGCCCCAGAAGTAATGGTTCTTATAGGTATGAATTATGCTACACTTGTAAATAAATGGAACCCACAAACCCATAGTCCAACACCAACAGGTCTCAGGCACTTCAAATTTGATCACCTCTCTTAGGCACTCTTTGTAAGTCCTGCTTTGTCCTTTCTGAGGACTGTGCTTAGGTTTGAATCTTTGCAAGGTGTTTGCTGCTGATTAGGAAAAGGCAACACGCTGTTGTCATCTTCAGGCACCTTGCTCCTGAGTAACACCTTAGAAGCAGGACCACTGGGCTAGAGACTTATCACATGACTGAATACTTCTCAGGAGGAAATTACAGAATGATGGTCAGATCCAAAGAGTTGTAGGCACGCAAAATAAACAGGTGATTGCAGGAGCCCAAATCTGCAGTCAAACAAGGGCCCCATTAAAGGCTGCTGAATTCTGGAGGTACTTGGGAGTACCTCCTCCTTTCAGCTGTAGCATGTCAGGCACTCAAAATTTGTACATGTGCTGACATTTCCCAACCTGAGCAGTTCAGTGCCTCAAGTCTCACCAACCTGAGCAGTCCTGCTCAAGTCTCACCACAGCCAAATCTCAGTTATGTATTGCCTGAAAAAGCTATGTACACTGACAGTCCTGTTATCACAAAATATTTCGGGACACAGAAAAGGAGAAGGCAACACTGATCATCATACCCCATCCTCCACTACCAGAGACAATCAGAACATGAGCAGCAATTCAGGGCATTAAAGGATTCAAGTCACAAAAGCTTTCCCACCACTAATAAATGTTAGGTCACCCAAGAATTTCAGGGAGTGCTCAAAAACAAATGTGGCAGTTATTAAATTTGGGGTTTAACCATAGTTATTAAATCTAGACCATGGAGCTGTAGTTCAGGTGCCCATCTTTTAAAATACAGTGATGAAGATCATCAAGTTCATGATTGTGTATCAAACATAGTGAAAATGTAAAGATTTTATGAATAGATTTATTCAGTGACAACAAAACTTTCAGAAACCACGTCCTAGTCAGTCTGACCGATCAAAATTAAATGCACATTGAAATATGCAGATCATTATTTGACAAGCTATTTGGCATACTAAATTATCTTTCCGGAGTAACAGGCGAGGAAACAGTTTTCAGTCTGGTTCATTTACTCCATTTACTCCCATGGAAGTTGGCTCATGAAAGAAGTCTAAAAAATTAATTGATACATTTGATAGATTTTCCCTTTCCACCAGCAGTGTGGGCAGAGACTATAATTCCAGATGTTACAGACCAGTTGGGTATTAATGTAATTTCTCACATGGTTTTTTCCCCACCCTTACAAATTAGCATTATAGCGATCTCTGTTCTGAAAGTCTCTGTAAGCACGTTTTGCATCTGCTTTGCTGTGTGGGATTCTTCCAAAAGGTTCCAGATCATTGAAGCAGGCATCAAAAACTTCATCCACGGCTTTTTCCGCCATTTCTTTGCTAACTTTTCGAACAGCCAGAATGGAACGAATTGCTCTGTCTCGTACACAAGTCTAAAGTGAAAAATAAGCAAAGAAAAATTATTAGCATAAATTTTCCAGATTTTGTCAAGTATTAAATCCTATTATATAGACAATAATTTTGCATGAAATAAGAGTCAAACAGTGCCTGTAATAAGTATTAAAGTAAATTTTAGTTTCATCTTATGTAAACTATGTGCTTTAGATTTCCATGTACACATAAGTCATAAGATAATTAAAAGACATTCCTTAGAACAGGAATTAAAATACAATCTGGCTTTTGTTGTATGTATTAAGTATTTGTAAAACTTGACCTGGACACAAGAAAAAGTATGTCAGAAAAAAACAGACACAAACACCAGCTAGGTTCTTTACAAACTGAAATGCTGTAAAACAAAGGAATGACTTCTCTACTGGCCTTCAATTTGATACTTCTCTTTATGGTAACTTCTTCTTACACAGTTTGTTTACCAAAAGACAAAAAAATATGTAAACATCATCTACAAGCTGTCACTCTAACATGGGTGACATGTAACTACCTGGGTCTCCATCTGTAGATTTCATCACTATTTACAAAAATTAATTCCTACAAGACAACACACATGGTTATGTAGAAATCTTATTTTGCTTCCTTAGTTTTCCAAGACTTTTTAAAGAGTATCACCCACTTACAGTGGATAAGCTATTTCCACTACATTTCCTGCAAGCCCTGCTTTCTGTTTGGTTTTATTAGCCATCCACTGTCAGTGGTAATGCTTTAAAACATGACTGAGTATTCAGGAATTTCACTCCAATAAAAATAACAAGGTGGGAAAAAACCCCGAACATCAGTCATTAAAGGTTAGTTAAGAGGAAACAGCAATTCCATGGCATCTATTTCTTTTTATAAAGTTTGCAGCTATGAAAGTGCAGAAGGCTAAGACCAAGTACGTAAGGATGGCTCATAAAAAATTATTAGATTTTAACATCCACAGTCTTTACCTGATGGTGCCCTTTCAATCCAAATTTAAACCTGGCTATTTCATTCAGCAATGTACAGTCTCCACTGAGATTAGCAGCTCGAATCTATTGAGAAAAATAAGAAGTCACAAGATCAGAGAAACATGTGAAAATACAAAGTCAAAAAAGTTGTAACAAATGCTTTCCTTCAGTATATTTCTGGTGACTGCTGGTGGAGAATATTCCCAAGGCCACTTTAACTTCTTAAGTACCTGTTACTACCATACTCTTCACATCCACCTCAGCCTCAATGAACTGCAAAGTATTACTACAACAACCTTCAAGTTTCTCCAGGAACTACACCTCACACTACCTAAAGCTTAAATAAATGAGCAGTAGAGGTTATATGTATATATGTATCTGTATACATGAACTGCTAGAAGAACATGGAAAGTAACTTTCTCCCAGTCTATATCAGAATCTGTTAGAAGAGTCAGGAAGAAAGGCAGATACCTTTCAAAGACTACAGCTGCAATACCAGAAGAGTAGTAACACATCTGTTTTACAAAAAGCCACATTTAAATGTTTTAGTTTGTTAACTGTCTTGTCCTGTACACTAAGATTTCTTTTGTCTGCTAAATGTTCTATATACCCTACATGGTCTGTTAGGAAATGTAATTAAATCCTGATTTCCTATAATTATGTACCAGAGTGAAAATAAATGCATGGAAAATATGAAAAGGTAAGAATTAAAAAGCTGTCAACAGAAATAGTAAACACCATATAATTAAGTACTCAAAAGGCCTGAAGTGAATAAATAATCCCAACAAGAGCAGGAACATGCACTTGGTTTATATAAAACTTATACAAAAAAATTTTTATATAATACTTATGTTTGAGGCTTACATGCTTTATTCTGCACTGTGTAAATGCTTAAACAAAAAAAAAAGTAGATGATAGTTATTAATTCAGAATTATTGTATAGAGTTTACAAGGCAAAATGTTGGCAGTGAGAGGCCTGCCAGGGTAACTTTTGTGAGACTGGAGAAGTGGCTGTCCCTATGTCAGACAGAGCCAACTTTAACTGGTTTTAAAACAGACCCACCACTAGTCAAAGTTGAGCCCATCAGTGGTGCTGGTTGTATCTCTGTGATGACATGTCTAAGAAGGGATAAAAAACACTACAGGGCAGCTGTGAGACAGAGGAGTGATACCCCACAAACACCAAGACAGGGAAGAAGGAGAGGGAGAAGGTGCTGCAGGCATCAGAGGAGATCCCCTGGCCACCTGTGGAGAAGAGCATGGAGGCAGAGGTTGTCTCCCTGCAGTCTGTGAAACAACACAGTGCAGCAGATATCCACACTGCAGTCCAAGGAAGACATCATGACACAAGAGACAAACATGCCCTGAAAAAAGCAGCAGCCCATAAGAGAGCCCATGTAGGAGTAGATTTACTGTCAGGAACTGTGGGCCTTGGGGGACCAATGCTGGAGCAGTCCATTCCTCAAAGACTGTATGCTGTGGGAAGAACTCAACTTGGAGCAGGTCCTGAAGAATAGCAGCCCAAGAGAAAGACTCACACTGGAACAGCTCACAAAGGACTGTATCCTGTGCGAAGGGCCTCAAACTGGACCAGGGAAGGAGTGCAAGGATGAAGGAGCAGCAGAGACCAAGTGTTATGAACTGATCACAGCTCACATTCCCTGGCTCCCTGTGCCACTTGGCAGGGAAGGAGATAGAAGAATCAGAAATGAAAGGTGAAGCTGAGCCTGGGAAGAAGGTGAGGTGGGGGAAAAGTATTTTTATTTCTAGTTTTATTTTTCACTATCCTACTCTGTCATTAATTGGTAACAAATTAAATTAATTTTCTACAGGTCAAGTGTAGCTTTGCCATGACAGCAACTGATGAATGACCTCCATGTCCTTACCTCAGTCCAGGAGCTTTTTAATCTTACTTTTGACTCCTCTCCTACTGAGCAAGGGAAGTCACAGAATAGCTTGGTGGGTTCCTGGCAGCCGTACAGAATGACTTTACTCATACCAGATAAGGTATGAATTCAATTTATGAATTAAAATGAATTTTATGTCATCTGCTTTGGTCAATACTAAACTCATAATTATGCTTATCTCACATACTGTTTATAGGTAAACTTTGTGCACATCTGAATCTTGGAATCAAATACATTCTCATTAAAAACAAACAAATCAACCAACTCATGACCAAAAACAAACAAAAATAACCCCACTAAACACTAAACAAAGCCAACATAATATTTTTATATATTTTTTAGAAACAGTTAAAAAACCACCTACTTCACACAGTCACAAGTGTACAGTAATCAAAAGGATAAGCTTTTCTGTGACTAAATTATATAGATTACATCAGAAATAAAATAAAAGCATGCAGATTCCTCTTGTATACATGACACCTGTGTCACATACATAAGAGGAATCCTTCTCAGCCTGTGCTCCATTTAATTTCACCTCCTCAAGTGTCAATTTTTAAGTCCTTCAATACTGCAAATGTCCTCTGAAACCACAGAATAATAGAATGGTTTGGGTTATAAGGGGCCTTAAAGATCACCTAGTTCCAATGTCCTTGCCACAGGCAGGGACACCTTCCACTAGACCAGGTTGCTCAGAATCCCATCCAATGGACATGGATTCATAACCACAGTGTACAAGCAGCAATATCACAATTATTCAAAAAATGAATGTTAAAGGAAATGACAAGTTGGTTGTTAATCAAAAAAATCTAAACAAAAACAAGGTTACTGTACTACTGTGATAACTACCCAACATGCCAAGACTTGCATGGGATAAAAAGAATTCTATAAGCATTTGATTAATGTGTGAATGTGTTTTCACTTCTAACTACTCTCTCATGTGCCAATAACCACTTCTTACACTCACAAGGATAACATTCTATTTAGTATGACATTACCTTACTAATATTTGTGAAAACTAAGTATTGTTTTCTAAACAAAATTATTTAGATTGACCTGACAGAAAGGTCAAAATGTATTAACAGGATTAAAACAAATTAATTGTTTACAACTGACCATGTAACACAAAGCAACCCAAATAACCAGCAGTAATTAATAAAAAGACAACATTGGAAGCATTTTAACTTACCTCTGAACATGCTAAGTGTTTGACATTTTTAAACCAGTCGACATGTGCACGGCAATGATCGAACGCATGAATCAATTCATGTGTGACCACCCGGTTCATGTGGGATTGTTGGCGAATGTTGTTCTGACAGAGAACAATCTGCACAAGAAGAGATACAGGTAGCCTTTTCAGCCAGTTTCAACACCTCCCTTACTTCTCAGAGACATAGCACATACCACCGACAGCATTTAGGGTCTTTAGATTGGTGTTTTTAAACACTAACAGCCTTATCATTCTCAAGCGTACTAGATCCAATAGCATTGAACATCTGTCATTTATCTTGTTTTCGTGATTAACTCAGGTATCAGTACTGGTAGATTTAATCCTAGCAACAAAACACTAAAAAAACTGAAGTCCTTTGAAATGAGATGATGTCCAGCACCTACCTGAGATGTGGCAGCATCAAAACCTCCACTGACACAGCCATCACAGTTTTCACAGGAAAAGTGACGGTCATTGAAGACAGTGCTGAAAGGCCAAAAAATTCAAAGTTACAGAAAAGAATTTGAAAAACTTCAGTCACTACTTATCACAGTGATGTTACAACACAGAACAAGACAAATTAGTTTACATACCAACCAGATTGCTTCAGAGCCTCAAGGAGAAGCCGAGCATATGGATCTAGAAAAACATTGCTGCAATCAATTTCTCTAGACAAAAGTTTTGAAAATCATCTATAAACAAAATATAAAGACAGTCAAGGAAAAAAAAACAAACAAGAAAAGCACTTGTAAAAATTCATACTTTGCAGTATTTAATCCTAATGCAACACAACTGGCATCTGTTACAGCTCAGACTATGTGATACAGAATCACAGAATGGTTTGAGTTGGAAGGGACCTCAGATAATCCAGTCCCAATGCCCCTGTCTTGGGCAAGGACATGTTCCACTAGACCAGGTTCCTCAGAGTCCTATCTAACCTGGCCTTGGAACACTTCCAGGGATAGGGCAAGCACAGCTTCTCTGGGCAACTGTCCCAGTGCCTCACCACCTTCACAGTAAACAATTTCTTCCATTTGTCTAACCTAAATTTCCTCTGTTTCAGTTTGAACCCAGTACTCCTTGTCCTGTCACTATGATTCCTGATGAGGAGTCCCTCTACAGCTTCCCTGTAGGACCCCTTCAGATACTGGAAGGCTGCAATGAGGTTTCCATGCAGACTTCTCCAGGCTGAACAGCCCAAATTTTCTCAGCCTGTCTTCACAGGGGAGGTGCTCCAGCCCCTTTACCAACTTGATGGCCCTGCTCTGGACTCACTCCATCAGTTCCATGTCCTTCTCATGTTGGGGGCACTAGAGCTGGATGCAGCACTACAGATGGGGCCCCAGGAGAGTAGAACAGAGGGGAAGAATCACCTCCTTTGACCTGTTGGCCACGATCCTTTTGATGTAGCCCAGGATACAGCCAAAGCTGCTCAGGAATCAAGTCAATCCTGACATTATTTTATTACTAATAGACATAAATAGAGCAGCCTATAGCACCCACTGTTTGCCGCTAACAGAAACTGACAAGTCATCTTAATTTTTCAGGAAAATAAAAGAAGTAAAGAAGAACCTTCTTAGAAGAAAAAAAACAAAAACCAAAAACAACCCTCTCAGCCACTTTCGAAATCGTATTTTGTCTTAACCAAAACCAGCGTGTTCCCAGAGCAGCA
>VXAC01001102.1:295-53963 GCA_013399225.1 Rhipidura dahli | reverse complement strand
AAGCGCGCAGGCGCTGCCGCCTCCTGCCGCCTGCGGGGCCGCCGGGCCTGCGCTGCACCCTGGGAGCGGGCTGGGCAGCGCGGGCGGCGGCGGCGGGAGGAGTCGCGACACGGCGCAGGTGAGGCCGGCACGGCACGGCACGGCACGGGGTGGGGTGTGCGATGTCCGAACCCCGTGGCAGCGCCGTCCCGCAGCCGCATTCCCCATCCCTTGTGGTCCACAGGCGGCTTGGTCGCGCGGGGTAGCGAGACGAGGGGGAGCTCAACCTGATGGAGTCAGGGCCTCGCTTGCAACTTGCGGGCGGTGCAAAGGCGGGTGTTGAGGCTCAAAGGGCCCGCTCTGCCTCGGGACCCGCTCCAGGACGGGCCCGTGCTGCCGGCCAGGCCGCCGGCGCGGTGCGGCCGCTCCAGGGGAATCAGTGCAACCAGCTGCCCTCGGGGTTTGGAAGGGCCCATCTCTGAGATTCGAATAAAAGTGCCCTGGAGGGTGTGAGAGCTGTGCTACAAGGAGGCTGCTGTCGGTGCGTGGGTTAAGGTCGTTGCGAAGTTGTATGCGGCTAGTGGGTAACGGAGCAGGCTGACTTAGTGCACTTGAGCAAGATGCTTTAGAATGGCAGAGAACAAACAACCACATTTCACGTTAGATTTTCGCATTCGCACTGTTTTAGGCAGTGACAGGAAAAAGAAAAGTTCAGCAGATCACAAGGTATTTTCTTGCATCTTTTTAAGTATCTTGTTCTAGGTACCTAGAAGTGCTAGGCTGGATGGAATATTTGATGTCTCTATGCCCAGGTAGCATGAATTTAACAGATTGACTGTTACAGAGGTAGTTTGCTATGGGACAACACTTGAAGGTGGAAAAAATATACTAAGACCCTTAATTGGAAATTTGATGAAAGCTATGTATTTTTCACTTCAGTGAAAGTTTCTTTCTGTTTTCTTTCAAATAGACCTAGTATGTTTCTCAGGGTAAGCGTGTCACCATCTGTGTATGAACTAGGGAGAAGTACAACTGCTGCAGCAAGGTATCTGCTCAGCTGCTTACTCTTGAGTGTGTTAGAACATTTCTGCTTTGGTAGCATTAGTTCAGTAGTAATGATGCAGAGTCTTTTTTCATCTCTCTGAGACCTTTGTCTGTAATATGGATAGCTTGTTGTACCACAGAAATCATTAACTGTGCTTGGGTCATAAATTTTTATATTGCTGTGCTACTAGGCTATTGCCTTATCTGGTGTGAAAAATAATGTTAAATAAAGCATGTTAAGTAATCTAGACCTTTTTCTTCCTTAAAACTTTGTGTTTAGTGTCTCTACAAATACCTTATACTTCAATGAGGCTTGTAACTGATCCTGAAGCCTTGCCATCAAGAGTTTTTAGTTAGCAACCATTCATAACTGTCTTTGTCTGAGTTTGTATTTAGTTCATCATGAGTTACTTAATCGTATTGATTTTCAAAACATGTTTGCTTCATCCTTTGAGATTTTTGTGCTATGAACTGTACAAATATGGGGGGTTTTTTTCTGCATTGTAATTTTGAAGTAGCTAGCTTCCTTCACTACATACTTCCAACTTCTTTTTGGAAAGCTTTTTTCCTTGAATTTTGGCAGATTACAATGAGCACACCAAGTAAAGTGATGGAACTGCAGCTGCAAGTGAAGCAAAATGCTGAAGAGCTGCAGGATTTTGTGAGAGAGTTGGAGAGCTGGGAAAAAGATATTAAAGAAGTGGATTCTGAACTCAGGAAACAGAGTGGGGTCCCAGAAGAGGTAAAAAACACAAGACCAGTGTCAACCCAGTTATTCATACTGTGATAATTTTCATAATAAATATGTTTTGCTTTAGCAAAATTACATTTGTTGACTTAAAATACCTGAATAGAAAGCATGAAGTAATCCAGGACATGTCCTTCATCTGAAGTAAACCAGAGATTCCTCTGTAAGCTGCACCACCAGCAGAGCTGTGGGGCAGTAGCCTCTGGAGGTGATGAGGCCAGTAAATTTCTAATAGTTTCTGGGTATATCTATGAGAATATTTCTGTTTACAACACCAGTATTGCTAATTTACTGCTGACATTTAGTATATTGAAGTTATTCTTCAGTGATACTCTGAAGAGAGTTGTCTTCTAAAATTCAGCTTCATATCATACATGTAATATTTGCTTTTATGTGTTGAAAGGTGTATGCTTATTGTTCTTAGTGGTTTTATGGAGTTCATGAGAACAGCTGGCTGATAGATGGATACACTGTCTAGGTACAGGTACTGTGGATTCTTCAGTACAAGTGATTTTCACACATCTGTTTCATAATAAATTACTTGATTCAATTTAGAATTTGCCACCAATTCGAAACAAAGCTTTTAAGAAAAAGAAGAAAAGCAAAAATAAAGTCCCTTCAAAGATAACCTCTGAGGAAAACAAGAAAAACAAGATCAAATCTTATGATTATGAAGCGTGGGGAAAACTTGATGTGGTAAGTTGTAATATTTGCTTTGTTACCTGAGTCTTATTGCCACTTGATTCTGTGTTAAGTAAGATTTTGTTACCGTGCTGAGAGTTCAGTCCACCAGTCAGTATCCTACTGTGCAGGGCACTGTACGACCATAGGGTAGCTTTATGCCAAAAAGGTTACATGTTTATTATTTGGAATATTGATAAATACTTGGTTTTCTATTGACAGTGCTTTCACTCAGCAGATTGAATTTAAGGGAAAAAAAACCTGTTTTAATAATAGGCCTATTAAAATAATTATAGTAGAATATAATACTAAGCACAACTGTGAGTATTGGAGGACACATTAATAATTCTCCTAAAATCTTACTTGTGTTATTTTGCACTGTTAAATTGCAATGCAGACAACCGGGCTTTTTGGTTTTTTTCTGATTCCAGGATAAAATACTTGAAGAACTTGATAAAGAAGATAGTACTCATGATTCCGTATCTCCAGAATCAGACTCTGAAGAAGATGGAATTCATATAGATGCAGAAAAGGCTCTTGCAGAGAAGGAAAAGGTTATAGAATTACAGATGTTTATTATTCGTAAAGTAGCAATTTACATATAGGAGCAATTGCAATTTTCTTTTAAAAGATCATTGTCTGAGACTGCACATCTGGTAAAAGAATTGCCTATTTGGAAGTTTTTCTGACTGTTTTCCTGCCCATTATTCCAAAATAGAGAATTCTCACTGCAGTTCTCTTCCTTCTCATTGTCAGTAGCAGCAAGCCTGTCAGATTCCAATTAATATATGCTTGTGACGATAAATGTATTGGTGATTTTTTGCTTTGATATAGAGCAAACTGGGGCAAACCAAATGCCCCATTCTAAATCCGCAAGAATTTAAAAATAGTCCCTTTGTGAGGGCAATACATCTGGGAATGATGGGTGAACTTCTTTGCTTTAGTAATGGCCAGTTTATACCAGCTCAGTTCTACTGAATAAAGTAGGATATAGAGAGAGATCTATCTCAGTCTTCATTGCCATGAGAAGGAGGCTAAGTTGTGTAGCAGCTTCTATGTTTTTGAAAAACTTCTTGGTTTGTAAGCAATCACCTAACCCATCTTTCAGTCAATACTTGACTTCAGTAGTTTTAGCTTTGGTTTGGGTTTTTGTGAGCTTGATTGTTTGTTTTAAATTGTCTGCATGGGTGATATTTGTGTTCTGTCCCTGGTGCTGTGGAAATTCTTGACTTGTAATCTGCAGTCTGCACTGAGAAATTGACATATCTTTGGTCATTATTATCTTGGCTGCAGTGAAGTCATTGAGGGTGCATGAGATAAAAGCTGTGTCCCAGAGGAAGCAGAAATGAGAATATTGATTTGGAAAGCAAAGATGCCAAATCTAGTTACTAAAAACTTTAAAAAAACCCATTCAGTAATTTAAGTAGCAATGTATGTGCTTGTTACAGGTTTCTGGAAATGACCTACAGATAAATCAGTATTTTATAGACCCATATTAGGGAATGTGTCATGAGAATTACTTAATAAGGGACACTTAGAATATATTAGAAAGCATATTTCACGGCAAAGCAGTACTTCCTCAGAAATGTTAAACAAAAGTATTTAAGCATTCTAATTCTACAAACTTTGATTTTTTTTTAGGGTTTTTAATTAGCAATGTGTCTGCCGGTGTACAGTAACTTGCTGAAAAGGCTTTTTTCTATTCACAGGGTAATAACTACTTCAAACAAGGAAATTTTGATGAAGCTATAAAATGCTATACTAGAGGGATGCATTCTGATCCATACAATCCAGTATTGCCCACAAACAGAGCATCAGCTTTTTATAGAATGAAAAAGTAAGAGTTGCAATTTTAAATCTGTAATATTTTTGTGCTTGAAATGGTACCTTCAGATTTTTGGTCTAGTTTTAATTCTTGATTTATACCTCTTGCTGTGTTGCAGTCTGTGTAAGGCTGTTGTTACAACCTACCTTCCAGTTACAAAGTAAAGTAGGAATAGCCAGGAGAAGTAATCTGGTAGTCTCCCTTATCAGTTTTTCCTCTGCTTGCCTACTCTGCTTCCACTTTCCATCTTCTTGTGTTAAAGTATGTAAGACTTGAAGAAAAATGAGGAAGAAAAAGTAGAATTGCCTTTCAGATTCAGTGAGCTCTATTTCTAAGCTTTGGTTTGTTTTGGGTGAAGAAAGGATACAGGGGAGTTGGTTATTCTTTGTGTGGCAGTAGAGATTCTTGACCACTGTTTTCCTTCCTTCTTTTAATGTGTTCTGAATCAAGAAATGTGTAAATACTTGGTTTGTGCCCCTTCTGAAGCATGTAAGATTTCCATGTCATTAAGAACCTGGAGAGGCTCAGAGTAAGATAAACTACTGAGGTTTTGGGGTTTGTTACCCAGATGTGTCCAAACTACTCATTCATTTTTTTGATAGGTTTTCTGTTGCAGAATCTGACTGCAATTTAGCACTCGCTTTAGATAAAAATTACATCAAGGCTTATGCGAGAAGAGGAGCCGCTCGCTTTGCTTTAAAAAATCTTCAAGGTGCTAAAGAAGGTGGGTCTTTAAAAAATTGTTTTCTTAAAATACATAGAAACTTGTGGGATCTGCTCCTTTGATGTAGGAATTTAATTTTCATTTCCTTTAAACAAAGAAATGAAATATCACGTTTCATATTCTTCTGGCAAGGTAAAATTCAAGTAGCAAGTCTAAATGATAGCTGTAGATGTTAGTTCTTGAATAATTCAGGTTTAACTGTTTTAGAATGATGTATTCCTTTAAATATCTCTGGCTTCTTGGGTAATTACAAAAAAGGTAACTACAAACTACTCTGCTTACCAGTTTGTGCTTCCTACCTGAAATATATTTTTCCTGTCTTCTGATAGATTATGAAAAAGTTTTGGAGCTGGATGCAAACAACTTGGAAGCAAAAAATGAACTGAAGAAAATTGATCAGGTAATAAGATTAATAGGCTCTAACGTAAATTAATACACCCTGTTCAGTTTATATCTGTGTCAGTTTTTATTTCTAGCAAGAACTGATTCAGCACATTCTCACATGATTTTTCTGGCATCTGAAGTTCACTGAGGTTGAATCTTTAATGGAGTTTCTTTTGGAAAAACTCGCATATATGCAGACATCAGTGTAATAGTGGATCAGCAGACTAAGGCTGTATGTGTGCACCATCTGGGATTTTTTAGGTTTTTTGTTGTTTGGTTGGTTTTCTTTGGGTGGGTGGTTGGTTGGTTGGTTTATTTTTTAATTTTCCCGCATTTTTTACCCCCTGTGTTAATGCATTTTTCAATCATGCTTAGTATTTTGGTATAAGGAAGCACAACACATGGGAGAATGCCTATATTTTCTTGGCCATAAAACTACACTGTATTCCCACTGATTGCAGTGGTCAACCAAACCAGAAAGCTGTTCTGAGAACAGAACAAAATACTCGAGTGTTAAAGTCAGATCCCGTTCATGACAGGGAGGAGAATGTTGATTATGATGACCTTAGTAAATATAAGCTCACCTGTCACTACTGTATGAATGTACTTAGACCTTACAAAACTGTATTTTTGAAAGTGCTTGAAAAATTTATTTTCAGAATGAAGACACAAAGTCTCCAGTAACTGAAGAAATAAATGATATCTGAGCTGGACTGTATGCAAACATGTTCCATGAGTCATTTCACACTGAGCTTCAGAAGTTACATACTTTTTGTTTACCAAGCATTATTCTGACTTTTTATGTAGGTCTGTTCTCATAGACCTACATAAAAATAGACCTCATAGAAACACATTTTCAAGAAACAATTTTAAATTGCTTTTAAATTGTCTCTTCAATTTGCATTCAATTTACAACATAGGCATCTCTGTTTAAAAGCTTGGCAGATTTTCTTATATTAAAATTTTAGAAATTATTGTCATTTATGTTCTGAGAATGTTTAAGTGGGGAAATACTGAAGGGAAAAATTATGTCTTCACAGGCTCTGGCATCAAAAGAACGTTCAGAACAGAAAGAGTTTGAAGATACAGTCAGAACAGGATTAACAGATGAAGAGAAGCAGCGCATTGAAGACCAGCAGCTCAAGCAGAAGGCAATTGCAGAAAAAGATCTGGTAAGTCACAGGTTCTGGTGGAACAAGAGAAATGTAGCAAAGGGTTGTGTTGTGCTGTTAGTTATGCAAATGTGTAAATTAAACTGGATGCTGTCTTGAACTTCATAAATGCAATGTCCTTGATGTTACCTTCATTGTTTCCTATTTTGGGCTTTACAGAGGTGAGTGGTACAGTGAGCTCTGTTTGGATTCATCTGGAGGAGTAATTATAAAAGGTAGCTTTTACAGCCCAAATTGAATATGGTAAATTTCAAATACATGGTAAGACAAGTAGAATTTAAACCGTATTTTGCAAAGATCCCATTAATCCACTACTAAGTATCTTGATGCTTGCTTGTCCAAGTGGAGTTGTGGACTATTTCTTGTTTTGAAACTTCTGATTACATGATGAATAGTAGTTACAGAAAGGACTTTAAGGTGCAGGCAACAATGACAATAAAAATGTATTTCTGGATATACAGTCATGACTCACAGTTGGCTTATCAATTTCTCCCTCTCACCACTCTTCCAATAAATAAAATTACCAACTAAACCAAAATTTTCCTGTTTGCTTACCTAGCTAAGTTCTGACTTGTTATCATTATTCAGATTTGCTATACTGGTTGTAGGAGGTAATTAGTCTGATAAGAATGAAAGTATGCATTAAGGAACAAGAGTTTGAATAGGTCACAGAAGAGAAATTTCAGTCTAATGCAGTACTTTATTAGCAGCAGAGCTGACTCACTGCAGGCTTGTTCCTGACAACATGGATCCTGTCAAGTCTGAACTGTGGCCTTTCTTTTATTTGTCAGTCAGTAGAGTAATAGTAAGAACATGTGCAGCTTCAAATTAGTGCTGAGAAGCAAAAGGTAATTTTAGTCCCCCAGAAACAAACAAAAAAAATGTAATTTTCTTGTATAGAGCATTAATTAGAAAACAACAACATTTAGACCCAAGTAATATTTGAGGGTGAGTTTTATGGAGCAGGATTAAGATGAATTTGTGCAGTGCCAAAAATCACCTTGAAAGGGGAATTGTAAAGGTTCAGCTTGTGTTTCAATTCAGGAGGTACAGGGTATGTTATCCTGCACATCAAGAATAAAGTTAAATAACAAGCTATAGACTTCCAAGTCTGCATTTGCGCTATGCATGTAGCAAAGTTTTTTTTATTCTTGAAGTATTAGAAAGTATTAAGGTACTTTCTGTGTTCTGCCTCCAAAGTTAGATGGGAAGAAGTACACCGTAACTGTCTGCCCTGATGTGGGTGGTCTGTGCAATTCAGCTTTGTACTGTTGTGACCCTCTCTGCTAAAAAGGATAAGAAAAAGTTCATTGCACTAGGTTTTCTCAATGCTGGGTTTTGTTTTTTTTTTCTGACCTAAATATTCCAGGGTAATGGTTATTTCAAAGAGGGAAAGTATGAGGCTGCAATAGAGTGTTACACCCGTGGTATTGCAGCAGATGGCACCAATGCACTACTGCCAGCTAACAGAGCCATGGCCTACCTAAAGATTGAGAAGTAAGTGGAATTGCATATACTGTGTTGTTTGTTTGTTGTAAATCAGGAGGAATAATGATCCAGTAGATTTTCACTCAAGTTGAGTTATTGTCACTCCTTCTAATTTTTGTTAGAATTCAGTATAGAATAAATCACGTTGAAAGCAGTGAATGGGAGGGAAGAAATCTGTATGTGTGATCTTGAAATGCAATTTGTAGGAAACAAGTTCTGTGAGAGAATAAAATAGCACTAGTATGAAATAATGGCTTCTGAAGTTGGATTTTTGTTCTTTTATGTGCAAAAGTCAGATACTCACCTTTCTGAAAGGAGCTGCCTGGAGCTTTTCCTTTGACTAGAAAACCCAGTCAGCTACTAAATGTTGCACTGTAAAAAGAAGTGGATTATTATTTCTGACTTCGGAGAGAATGAATATAAGCTTTTTCCGGAAATTGTTACCTTTTAAAATACTTTTTAACTTCACTAATGGAGGCAAGTATGTGTTGCTTGTTTATTTTTAATTAAGTTTTATCCAAATGACCCAGAAACTGTAGGGAAATTAATGCTTTCTGGCAAATTAGCTAAGTTCCATATGGCCATTTTTTAGGTGTGAAATTCTTCTGCCTCTGTGATGTTGTGGTATTTTAAAACTTGTAAGCTGGTAGCATGAGAAGCAGAGAGCAGAGGTTTTTGTTGGTCATCTGTTTTAACATGACTTGGCTGAAGTATCTGTAGAGACAGTACCTTGATCTGAAATTGGGGTAAGATAGGTTGCATGGTTAGTATTTCTGACACAACACTTGCAATTTAAAGGACATCATAATGCACATAATTTTCTGTGAGATTCAGTGAAAGTGATACTTTAATTGAATGACCAAGCAAGAAAATTGATTCTCTATGATAAATGTTGTATCATGGGTCTTTTACGTTTCAAAGCAGAGCAAACATAAAATGCAACAAAAGCCTATTGGTATTCTTACAAACTGCTAGTACTGATGAGAACTGCAAATAAAAATTAATTTCCATAAACTTGATGATAGTTTGAAAGTAGAGAAGAGGAGTGAATGAAAATACTTTTAATAAGCATGTAGTGGAATCGTGATCTAATGTAACTTAATGGGATGAGGAAATTTAATACTTAAAATGAAGCAAATGACATTAATGCTAGGATATACTGAATTGTCATTTTGAAATAGTTAAGGACAAGTCGCAGAATTCCAAATGTAGAGAAATTTATTCTCATGTGTGCTTGCTTTTCTTTTCTTGTATGTTTTCTTTGTAGTGGTATTTCTGGTTTTCAGAAGTACAAAGCCATGGTACTGAGTTTGTTGATTTTTAAAGTGGGCTCTGCTCTGACAAGTTTTAAGTTGGTTTCATTGTACAGAGGATGTGAGTTTTTGTGTTGCTAAAAAGAGTCAGCACTTTTTTTTTCTATTGGTATGCTATTTTTCTATTTGGTAGGGGATACCAAAATATACAGCTGAAATTTCAGGGTGCTGAGAAATCATATTTTTATGGGAGTTTTTTATTTCACAGTTTCACTCAGTGATGTGTTTATGTATGTAGGTAATGAAGATCTACCTTTATATTTTAATTGGTTTGGATAGCTCTGTCTTTTCAGTTGAAAATGCCTCTTGAAACTGATTGTTAATTTTGTACTATGCTTTTGCTGAGGTACAAAGAGGCAGAAGAAGACTGCACACAAGCTCTCCTCTTAGATGCTTCCTATTCTAAAGCTTTTGCCAGAAGAGGAGCTGCCAGAGTTGCTCTTGGAAAGCTAAGGGAAGCCATTCAAGGTATGACTTTGAATTTGTCTAAATGTGATACATAAGAGATAAGGACATCCTGATCTTTTTGTTCTGACTTGAGATTATCAGTGCAAAAATTGAAAATTAAGGGATTTCTGTTGAATTTCACTGAATGTGTATAAAAACTCAGGTGTTGGTACCCACATAATGGGAAGACAGTTTTGTGTGAAATTACAGCTGTTGCTATTTATGGTAAGTAGTAAGACATAGTTTCCAAAGTTTGTTTAAAAGGTAGGTCATAATATAGATGTTAGGGTGACTTATAAGGTGGCAGTGAGATAGATTGAGGCTGAACAACACATCCCAGAGGATCTTAATTAATGGCACAGGGTCTAGTTGGAGGCCTGTCACTAGTGGTGTCCCCCAAGGTTCAGTACTGGGCCCAGTATTGTTTAACTTGTTCATCAGTGACTTGGTGAAGGGGCACAAAGCTGGGAAGAGTGGCCCATATCCCAGACAGCTGTGAGCCTTCCAGAAGGACCTTGACAGATTGGAGCAGTGCAGAGAAAAGAACCTTCTAAAATTCAAAAAGTAAATGCACAGCCCTGCACTTGGGGAAGAACAACCCCTGCAGCAATGCAGGTTGGGGGCTGACCTGCTGGGAAGCATCTCTGTGGAGAAGGATCTCGAGGTCCTGGTGGACATCAAGCTGTCCATGAGCCAGCAGTGTGACCTTGTGGCCAAGGAGGCCAATGGAATCCTGGGGAGCATTGGGAAGAGCTTTGCCAGCAGGTCAAGGGAGGTGATCCTGCCCCTCTACTCAGCCCTGGTGAGGCCTCATCTGGAGTGCTGTGCCCAGATCTGGGCTCTTCAGCACCAGAGAGACATGGAGCTATGGAGAGGGTGACAGAGAGTGGCAAAGATGATCAGGGGAATGGAGCATCTCTTATGAGGAAAGGCTGAGAGAGCTGTGTCTGTTCAGTCTTGAGAAGACTGAGGGGTGACCTCACCAATGCCTACGAGTATCTGGAGGGAAGGTGCCCAAAGGAGGGGAGCCAGGCTCTTCTTGATGGTACCCAGCAATAGGACAAGAGGCAATGGGCAGAAACTTATGCACAGAAGTTCACTGAATATGGGGAAGAACGTTTTACTGTGCAGGTGACCATGGAACAGATTACTCTGAGAAGTTGTGGAGTCTCCCTTGCTGGAGATATTCAAGAATTGTCTGGACACAATCCTGTGCCATGTGCTCCTGCTTCAGCAGGGAGGTTGGACCAGATGACCCACTTGTCCCTTTAAGTGTGGTGGTCCCTTTCAACCCTGCCCATGTTGTCACTTACCTGCCTTTAATTATTTTTAGAGCTCTGAAAGGAAAATAGAAGGTTTAGAAGTCTGCCACGTATACATTGTAACTTGAAATACCTACAGTTTTTGTGTTGTTTTTCACTCAGATTTTGAAGCTGTTCTGAAGCTGGAGCCTGGAAATAAACAAGCAGTAAACGAACTCACTAAAATAAGGAATGTATGTATGCTTGTTTTGGTGTAGTGGGGTTTTGTTTGTTTGGGAGTTTTTTGTAAGGGTATAATATTAGAAGGTATTTATTCTTTATTACATTATTTTTCAGATACCTTGTATTTATTCATGAAAAACTTGCCATTTTTTTCAGGAATTATCTGATAAAGAACAGCGGACTCAACAAGAATATCCTGCAGTATTGATAAAAGAAACTGAAATTAAAAATATAGTGAAAATGATTGATAATCCATTACAGATTAAATCAACAGTAAGTTGTTATGTGAATTGCTTTCTATAATGATTGGAGAAGTAGAGCTTAAAGTTAAAATCTACTTTCTATATTTGCAAACTAACTCCTGATAGATAGCCTTGCCTGTGGAAAGCCAAAAATGTATAAATTTAATCTTGATATTTTTCAAGAACATAGACACACATGGAATTGCTGAAGTTCATAGCAGTGGGGTGTAAGCAGTCAGCCTGCAGTACCACCCTCAGCAAACGTGGTGTATGCATACAATTACAACGTGGAATAGGCAGGCAGCCCCACAACACTGTCTTGTGTCTGTAGGTGACATTGCAGTTGAGAGTAAATGGGAGAGAGCTGAATCTCTGTGTTTGAGAATCTCTGGGTAAACTTTCCTTCATTTCTTTTGCTATTTACAGCAGAAGTTTTTACAGCAGCCATAGTGGTTATAAGACATGTTGCCTACTCGTGTCATATGCTGCTGTCACATAGGGCTGCTTCTCAGAAAGCTCTGAGCATACATTTTCATCCATGTAAACTGCAGGACAGCTGGGATTGGTTTTCAATAAGCAATATATTTGGACTATGAATTATCAGTGTTTATAGTCAGATGAATCAGCTATAGATGAAACACCAGGTTTCTTTATGTATTAGGCTTCCTCTTAGCATATTTAATCTATATATTCAGCAATGAGTTGTGTAAATACAAAGTGGGCTCATACTTTATATGTGTATGCACTCATGGTATTTGAAAACCTTTGTTTACCTTCATCAATAATATAATTCAGATGGATAGTTTCAGTAGAAAATGTGTGATTATTCTGATCCTTTGCAGGGGGGGGAGTATTATATCCTCTCTTTACCTAGATACAATATTTTTTAAACCTAAATTAATTTATTGTGAAGTAGCTGAAATACTATAGACAATTATATTTATTAAGTGTTCACTTTGGCTGCTAAATTAAGTGAAGATGCTAGGTTGGTTGTATTCCACTTGTTGATCTGTTAAGGTACAATAAGTATAGGTGAAACATCTCTGCTTTTAGTAGTGCCATTTCCTAGAAGTCCAAATTGTTGAGTGTGTTTAATCATGTACATTTGCATCTCTATTTCTAGAGCCATGTACACTATATTCATGCTCAGGAAATTAAGTTCTAAAGTAAGAAGTGATGAGAGGTTTTTTTGTAAGACCTGTGAACGTGGCACTAGGTGATAGTCAAAAATAATGAGGATCATGCAGAGATTAAACAAGCTGAAGCATTTCAGCATGTGGTAGAATTAATTACTTTAGTATGTATGTAAGTTGGTCAATCAGCAGGGTTGAGTTACAGATATTTGTTATATCAAAATTGTATGGTTTGAATTTTTTTAAAGTTTTTAAATTTTAAAATTTTAAGCCAAGGCCTATGTTGCTGGATATTTTTTTTGTTTTGCTAAATTACAAAGCTTGACCACATAATGGGACAAAGTATATGATAGATCTTGCCTATTCAACCTTAGTGGGAAAAAAGTATACATTTTTAATTATTACTGGGAAAACAGATGGCATATTGAGATCCTCTAGGGTAAGGATATACTGGTTTATGAGGGTAAAGCCATAAAATTATCATATTGGACTTCATGTAGAATTTAATGGTTTCCTGATTTTGCCATTTACCTTTATTCAGTGTCTTGTCTGTGCACCACTGCAGAGGTAACTGGTTATCATAGGATTATTTTAAGTTACCCACTGCTGTGTCTGGGGTCTGTATAAACACTTACGATGAGCCCGCACATGACATGAGGTCTGTGCTCTGTTTAGAAGCCATTGCAAAGAATAGATATTGAAGAAATTGATGATGATACATCAGATGATGACTTGCCCAGCACTACTTCTTTAGTCAATAACTGGAGGAACTCAGTGAGTGTTGAAACAACAGAGACTCCAGATCAGGATGATCTATTGGCTACAGTAGATATTCCAAAAGCAAAGCACTTGAAAATAGAAGAAATCAGTGATACCTCACCATTACAGTAAGTATAATAATTCTGATCCTCTTTTAAAAAGGTAAATGTAGTTAAAATGTAATCTTCATTTCCAGATGTCTACATCTGGTGAAGTATTGAAGATACTTCAGAGAATGTGAATTAAAAAAGAAATGTTGAAAGAAACGGCAGTTCTTGCACATTGCCTTTTGACCATGTAGTAGTTGAGACAAATATGATCTATTCAGTTTCAGATGGAAAACTCAGTCTTACATTGCACATATAAAAAAATGTATAGTATTTTCCTGCATGCTGTGCTCTTTTTTGCTTGGGTACTCCATCTTCCCTAGCTGTGACTTTTATTTGTAGTGTTTTAGAATAGATTTTGAACAGAGTTTAAGCATTCTTTGTACCCCAGTTGTGTGAGAGGAGCAGATGAGTGTCACCACCCTTTCCTGTGCTGAGGCAGCTGGTAGCTTCAGATGTGCTCAGTTTTTAATTCACACTGTGTTAGTTAGGCAAACTCAAGTCTGCCTTGCTGAAACCAGCCTGAAGTACAGAAGCTTTATCTTTGTTCAGTGTTAGAATTCTACTTGCTGTCCACTGCTTTGACACTGCCTTGTTCTGTTAATAGTAAACATTTTTTAAGGAATCTTGAGAAAAGAATTACTGTTAAAGTCACTGGCCCCACCCACCTTTTCTAACTCAGTTAGATGGATTTACTGTGAAGTGTTGAAGAGAAAAGCATATTCTTAGCCATTTCTTAATTTGTAAAAAATAAATGGACTTAAATGACAAATTATAGGACAAAAAATAGATCTACTGCTATCAGTGTTGAAACTAGTTTATGCATTTGACATTGTTTATTGTTTTGCATTAGGAAATTGCAGGAAATGTGGGGTTTTTTTATTATTTTGCAGTTTATATGGGAGAAACCTACTATAAAATGCAGTTATTTCCAGAAACAAAATAGAGAGAGGCTGAGTAAATTTAAGTATTTGCAGATGTGTTTTTTTAGAAAAGGTGAATTGAATATAAAGCTTGTATAATTTGAAGGGATTTTAAAATATCTGCTTAAACTAAAACACATTATTTTTATTTAAAAATTCAGTTTTTTAGCTTTGAATGAATAGAAAGATCTCCAATTAGGTGTCACTGTAGGATTTCCTTAGAAGTTTCTTTGATTATGTGTTCCAAAATACCTTTGCAGGCTGCCTGTAACTGTGAAAGGAATTTCATCGACAACGCATCCATCTCTTCCTGCAAGCAAACAGAGAGAAAAAGAAACCAGAATGTCATTTATGTCTGCTTGTCCAGTTCCTCCCATTCCTGCAAATTCTTTCCAGCTTGAGTCTGACTTCCGGAAGTTGAAAGACTGCCCAGAAAACATGTACTTGTACCTGAAGGTACGAAACAGAGAGTACCAACAGTATTTGGGCAGCTGAAGAAACAGCACACTTAGGTGGAAGGGATAGCTGTGTTTAGAGTGTCTTAAGTGTACAGTAGTCCCTTTTTTTAATTGTCTTCAGATAACACTAAGTAGTCTGATGTGCATTTAAGTATTTCTTCTTTTGTGCGCTTTTATTTGCTTTAAGTACAGTCTCTGCTTTTTTTTTTTTTCAAATACAGTCCCTTTTTCTTTAAAGACTTAAATACATCAATAACTCCATTAAATTGTAATTTTTCAAATGAGTGCTTCTGGGATAATATTTTTAAACCAAGCAAATGCTTGAAGCACATCAATCTACTTAATGTGTACTTTTGCTTATGTATATTTTGAAAAAAAATCACTTAGGATTCTTTTAAGAGAAATTAGAAATTACCATCACCAAAAAACCCCAAACAAACAAGCAAAAATTGTTTTGTTTAATGTCAAATAGTGGGATTTAGCTTTTTTGCTTTCATGCACTTCAGCATTGTCCATGGCATTCTGAAAATGCACATGTAATTCTCATGACTCACTTGTATTTTTTTGTCTAAAAAAAACCTTTTCAATTTTTCCATAGCAAATAGAGCCCTCGCTTTATGCAAAGCTGTTTCAGAAGTCCTTAGATCCAGACTTGTTTAACCAGATCCTGAAAATTCTACATGATTTCTACATTGAGTAAGTTTAACTCCTCCTTTGTTTTATGTTATTTATTTTTTTCTGTTCTGAAAGGTTTTGAGTTCTTTGGTGGGAAGAGGGGTTAGTATTCTGTTATTTGTTTGGGGTTTTTTTAATGTTCTCTCTAGTCCCAACCTCAGTCGTACAAAATTATTTTCAGCACACAGCATTACAAGAGCATAGTGAAATCATTGAAATTACTCAGTAGTTCCTTCTTAAGAAGTGAAATTCATCTTGAAAAATCAGGTAGAAAAGAAATTAAAAAATACTTTTTCTGAGCATTGTTGAACTGTGCTCTGCTAAAGAGCATCAGAAACTAGCATTAGACTATATGAAATAAATTTTGTTCATATTACTGTGTGTATATTCTGTGAGCACATACAATTGCACATTGTCCTGTGTTTTAACTTTTTAAAGCTGAGAAATTTAGTGGGGTTTGGTTTTATGCCATGCTTATTGTTATGCATTCAGACTTAGGTGTCTGCTACCATTTTACAGTTGCCTGTGGCAAATGGGTATTGGAGACTGAGGTTTTGATAAGGCAGGACCTGGCAAATTATTTTTAAAATTTCTGTCCATGCTGCTGTTCAAGTCCTTAAGTTCATTTTGTTTGTCAGAAACAGTGTACTGCTTTTCTGAATTGTACTGTCTGAGAAGCACACACTCGATGTTTTTCAGTGTTATTTTATGGAGAAGAGCAATCATAAATCAGTGTTTGCCTTTCCCTTGGTTTCCTTGAAAAGTGAAATACCCATCACATGGGTGAAAAATGCTGTCTTATAGATACAGTTCTGCATTTGGTGATAAACATAAAAAGGCTAGGAAGTTGAAACGGCTTGCTGTAAGGTGAAAGTCCTGTCTGCCTCCAAAAGAAATGCAAAGTTATGACACAAAAAACTGTTAGTATTTGTAAGAAAGGCAGTGCCTTTGTACTCTTGACCAGAAAAATGTAAAATGAACACAATCTAGGAATTTTCTGTATGGATGAAAATTAAGGCAGCTGTGATTGGCTCAGCTTTTTGATGAGCTTCCTATGGCCACAGGTGCTGCTTCCTTTCACACTACCTGAAATATATATAAAAATGGTGATGTTATGGCCAGGTGCAAGCATTAAATCATGTAGTTGGTATTCTGTACATGGCCAGCAGTCAGTTGGTGTCAATCTAGTTTTTTGTATTTCTTCACTCTTGCACAGTGGAACAATAATACCTACACAATGGTTTCTGAGTATTGACTTTTTGCTTTGTGAATGGACAAATGAACAGGAAAGACAAAGATAAGGAGTATGAAAGAGAAGGAAATTCTATTATATTGTTCCCGAATTCTTTAATACTGCTTGCAGCTACTGAATCTTTCTGATCAACAGTAGTTATTTTTATATTTTGTTATAATCTTCTTTAGGAAAGAGGAGCCATCGCTCATCCTTGAAATCCTCCAGAGGCTCTCTGAATTAAAAAGATTTGATATGGCAGTAATGTTTATGTCAGATGCAGAAAAAAAAAGTAAGTAATTTGGTAGTGTCTTTGTAAACTTACTTTGTGATACTGTAGAATCTAGCAAAAAATATGTAAAACTTAGTGCTATTCTTGTTTATTCCATGTAGTAATCACTTTAGGTGTCTAGCATTTTATTGTCTTAGAAGTTAATATGAATGTCATGTAATTTTTCCTAATCCTTTGATTCCTTATTTATTGTTTTGACTAGAAAACTACAACGAAATCCTCTTATTTCAATCAGAATTACCGCTGCATTTTATTCTGATAAAATAAGCTTTTCCAGCATGTCAATTTGTAGCTGGTAATGTTACAAATGTATGCATTTGTATGAAGTCCTACATCTAAGGTATCCAGATTATACTGTTTCCACAATTTACAACTATTTCTTGACAAGCCCTGACTTTCCTGTTGGCAAAAGAGTGCAGACATCTCTAAAGCACTCAGCCTGGTTGTCTGCTCTGTCCTGGAGGCATCACTCTCATTAGTTTGCAATTTGTGTTGACCTTGTCTCGAATTAATGGTTTATAAAAGTGGATTTTGTCTCAAACATTTTCTTTATTTAGCACACCAGACAGACTATGTAAGAGTGAGACACAAGCAAAACATTTCTCTGGGACCGTGTACATTGAAATTTACTATCTACAACTGAGTCTCACTAATAACCATTACGCTTAAAAATTTTTGAAATGTGAATCTCATTAAAATAAAATTACTTACTGAAGTGCAGTGCCTCTTACAAATGACATTCACATCTTTACATGTTATAAGCTTTATCTGCCATCTGGCATTAACTTTTGTCTGCTGCATATAGTGGCATAGTGTCAAGACAGTAAACAAACTAAAAGCTGTCTGTGGTCTGGATTATACACATGCTTAAGGAAGTGTTAAGCAGCTCTTGGGCATTGAAAGAAAGTGAGAGTTTTGCTTTGCTACTTTTGTTCATCCTCCAAGTAGTTCTAAAAATGTATTTGTGTTTCATCTGTATAATCCATGCACCCCTTACTCACACCGAGGAAAGAATTGGATTAATTTACCTTAAGAGTGTGAATCACAAAAATAGCGATTCATGTTGGGTTTTTCTGTTTCAGTTACACAGGTGTTATTCAATCATGTGAACCACATGGGATTGAAAGATGCTTCTGTTGCAGAATTGGAGAAAAAATATGGCATTTTCTCTTAGCAAGATGGCTGACATAAATGTCTGGATTTGCACTTTTTTTCATGTGGAAATCAGCTGAAAAAGGCTATGAAGACTGAAGTTTTTGTTGCTTTTTATAAATAATGAAACTCTTAAGCTTGGATTAGCCGAATGACAAGTACCTGAAGAGATCATTATTTAGTTCTGCAATACATTTGTTTGCCAGTGCCTGAAAAAATATGGATCTACATATTCTTCTGAGGAATCTGTTTGCCTGAAAAACAGTTGGGCAGATTGGCATTCAGGATTTGAACTGTAGATAGAGATCTTTATTAAAAGGAAAAAAATATTTGTAAACATGTCTTTGGTAAGAATTAAATGCTGTATATTAGAATTGTGCATGGAGTTTTTATTTTAGAAAATAAACTGAATGTTGAATTGAAGATACTATATTTTTAAGGAGTTTTTTTATTAAGGTGCCTAAATCACTCTTCTGTAAAAGATCTATCACATCAGAACTTCTACTGTGCAAAGTGAACCTGAGGAATGACGGCAAGAAATTCCAGAATTTTTACTTGAGTTTGCTAAAACTCCACTTTTAGATATGGGTAGCTGAGAACCTCTGAACCTTTTCCTGTGAACCTCAACTGTAATTGCAGAATAAAAGGAAGACAAGTATTGTAGAATTAAACTAAAAGTTTGAAGAAAAACACTTTCTGTCTTCTTTCAAGAGTACTTTTAAAATAATGTGGTGAAACTTAACCCCATGAGTCATTTGTTCCTGAGCAGGTATAAACCTCTTGAGATGACTCAGGAGGCTTAGCAAAGTACCTCAACAGTAGAAGGCAAAGGCATGAAATTACCTGAAATTCTCAGATAAGAGCAATCATTAGGCATAATAAACTACCTGTACTGTTCACATGACCAGGAGGAGATAACAGCACTTGTCCAGTATACTCTAAAATTTAGCTGTAGTATCCAAGTGGTGATGTCTAAAATTTTGCCTCTGTCTCTCTGAGCTTAACTGCTGTTTCTTCCATTCCACAGATGCTAATATCCTGCCAGTTTGCTTTCATCCTGATTCAGCCCTTGTACTGTACTCTTGCTTCTCTGAATGTTTTGGTTTGGTAGTTGTGCTGTTTTTCAAAGGAATAATTTAACAGCTATAGCATTCAAAAAGACTTCAAACTCCCAACATGGATTAGTAGGAAAAGGTGTAAATGTTGTCTTCTATGTAGTCAGTATTAGAAATTAATTTTAAAACATTTGCAGCTATGTTATGTCCTAGTTTAGATATAACCCAGTTAAAAAAAAATACTCACTGAGCTACATCCTCGGGCTTGGTAGCAATTGACAGGAATAGCATTAGCACAGGATCCTTAAGGTGGCTTCCAGTTAGCCCTGGAACTGAGCACCAGAGCAGACAGTGCAGCTGGAGGAGTGCAAGAGCCTTTCCATAAGAATGCTTGCAGGCTACCTACAGTAAGTGGTTATTCCTAGGTGTGTCCCAAGTTACTGATAATGGGCTACTTCCCGTATTCTAAAGCACTTCAGATAAGGTATTTGGGGTAGTGCTGTAACTAAGAAATGGTGGGGGATAGAGCAGTTATAGAGTAGTTTTATAGGTACAGATTTTGCAGATAGAGTGTACTTTCCTATGGACTGTTAGAAGTTGTGCAGGGTACAGCAGAGGTGTTTGTTTGACTAGATTATACTAATAAACCATTTGGTACATTGTCACAAGCTGGTTTTTGAAAGCTGTTATATGAAAACAAGTGATTGAAATAGGGACCTCCAAAAGTAAAAGCAAGATGATGGCAAAAGGTTTGAAGCTGTAGGCCAAGAGTCACCTACAACTCCACTGTGCTGTGTTCTTAATGTAAATAAGCTGTCATGGTTGGGTTTTGTCCACACTGCTACTTTTACAGAGATTTCCGTTCAGGACTTGTGCATGTTGAGGAGGGCTGATAAAGTTTTTCAAGCATGTAGAATTTGGTGAGGTGCATGAGTAGACCTGGTTTTATGTTGCTACTGAACTTCAGCCACCAAGATTTATCTTGCAGATGATATGCTACTGTAGATTTTCACTTTTATTTTTAAATATAACATCTGGAGTTACTGAAGTTACTTCTCAGTGCATAGAAAACAATGCAAGATGGAGAGCACAATGCAGGTATTCAGAGAACTGCCAGCTTCACCTGCTCCAGAAGATGGCAGTGTTTTTCCCTTCTAAATTGTTAAAGACTGCCAAATTTCTGAATATTGTCGAGTTTAGTAAAACATGGAGAGGATTTATAGATGTGAAGCAAGTAAAAAACCCTTTTTGGAGAGAGAAGATGATTACACCCTACAGTAGTTATAACCCTGTTGTGTTGTGGGGGGGAAGTTACATAAATAGTGTGAAACAAACTGTGGAATACTTCATAGCCTTTGCTATGTTACAGCATTCAAGGTGTCAAAAATCTGAGATAATGTTTGCTACAGTGATGGATTCAGACTTGAGTTTCAAATGGTTCTTTTACTTATCAGTATTAAATTATGTTTTTCAGATAACTTTTTAATTCATCAAGAAAATTTTTTTAATTTGAACGTTGTCCTCCGGTAGATCTCTGAGACACTCAAACTTCATATTGTCTCTTGATTCCATAACCCAGATTGTTAGAATATTGAGGGAACTTATCCTAGGACTTACTTCTGCAGAATGTCATTACAGATTTCCCTTTTGACAGTAGACTATGACTTTATTTTTTTTTTCTTTCCAGTAGCTCTGGGTAGCTCTGCATTCATCAAATAATTGTTTAATCTGAGCTATGTTTGTCTTGCTTGTAAGGATGTCCAGTGACAGTCACACATCAAGATAAAGACACTTGATTTACTGCTATTTCGTTACACTACTGTCAAAAAAAGGTTTAAACATGACTTGCACTTGGCAATACTTGTGTCAGTTACTGTGGAAAGCATAAATAAATATAGTTTGAGTGCTTGTTCCAAAAGACTTTTTAGGATTGAAAATTAATGGTTGTGACACTGCTCAAGAAGTTCTTGCTGCTTCTCTTCTTCCCTGTAGTTTTGCTTAAAAATAGACATTTCAGCTTGCCAATTGCATATCAACAACTGTTGCTTTTGAAGCTACTTTTTAAATAATTTTATTTATATAAATGTATAGATAATTTTAATAACTTTAATATTAGTATAAGGTTAGCATACTGTTTTTTAATATTTAGACTGTGTTTGGGGTCCAGAGAACCCATGAACATAAGTTTCAGGAAACTGAGGTTCTAGCTCATTCTTGTCTTTTACTAGGCAGAGATCTTTTTTTGTCAGTGATGTGAATACAGTTGCTTGTGGGTGCCATCACTAGGGAATACTGAAATGGAGACAGGTACTGAACAATTCATTACCAGTGTCATCAGCTGTCAGTTGTTTTCTTCCATCTTCCAGGACTAACACTTCCATTGTTCAGGGCTTTTTTTTTTGTTTTAATTCTGGTACACCTACAGTGCAGTCTTCTCTTACCCCTGTCAACTACTGCTTACTTTGTTTGCATCCCTTGGTTCTGTTTTGTTGTTACTGCTACCTAATAATTACTAATCAATCTGTCCTCATGTCCATTACTTACATACTTTTTTCTTACAAGATCACTGAAGAGCTCTGTTGTTCAGGTTGGTCCCTTTTCACACTTCTTTCTTCCCATTGCCATCATTTGAGCTTGTTATGTTGATATTATTTGGTAACTCTGGTATACCCTTTTCAGCCCTTGTATTTTCCTCCCATGAAGCCTTGATGAGCAGTGTTACAACAGAGGAAGCAGAAGATGAAGGAAATGAAGCTTTTACAGTTGCATTTAGATGCTGTGATGTCTACGCAGCTTGGCATTGCTCTACTGTCAGTATTGAAATCCAAGGGTGTGGAGCATTAAAAATACATCCTCTTTTCCCTCCTTCACCTGTGTCCCAGGTAGGGGCAACTGTGAGGCAAGGAGTCTCTGCCAGTCTCTTCTGCCACTAGGTTTTGTTTGTTTTCTGTAAATCAGTGCTTTTCTAGGAATAGCAAGAAGGACCTTAATAAAAGTGTAGGGCTGCACATTTATTGACTCTGACTTCTCCCCAGGAAAGATTCAACCCTGTAGCTTTTCTTCTGTAGCAGCTGTCAAGCCGCTCTTTTTCTTTCCCATGTCTTAGAGAGCAATTAGTGTTTTGAACTGCATTCTATTCTTGCTACTTTTGTATGATGCTTTTTTAACTTCCTTAAGGTGTATTTCTAAAGGTTGTGTTATTCAGAGGACAGCACTGCCCTGCAAAATCCTTTGTTAGTGATTATCCTTGAGAGAGGAGGAGACTAGCCTGACCTCTAAGGAACACATGTTAAGCTAGAATCTAGTCTTCATACAAGTCTGGCAAATGACCTGAAATTCCATTAGTGATTGATCTGACCTATTTTTTTTGCTGGTTGGGCTTAGGGAAGCTTTTGGGATAAAAGGTGGAAGTGTATTTTTCATTATTGTCCCT
This sequence comes from Rhipidura dahli, assembly GCA_013399225.1. Taxonomy (NCBI): domain Eukaryota; kingdom Metazoa; phylum Chordata; class Aves; order Passeriformes; family Rhipiduridae; genus Rhipidura; species Rhipidura dahli. The sequence continues at coordinate 31,214 of VXAC01001102.1, read as the reverse complement.
TTTCTTAAGCATGCAGTTCAGACTGATTGCAACAGTAAAGTTGTATGGGCTTTATGCATCTGTCACTTTGTACTATTTCACATAATCCATTTGTATAAGATCTTTCTTATTACATCTGTCACTATGTGCTGATTTCCTCACTGAATTTGTCTTCATTTTCACTGTGCCCTTTCTGTTCAAAATACTGTATTCTCCACTGCCTTCCCTCTCCTGTCTTTAGTTGCAAGCAACTCAGCCTCTGAAAGTGGCATTTGAAGGCCTCTTATAGTTTTTAAATACTTCTGCTCAAAGCTCTTTGTTTCTGAAAGGTCCTTCTAATAACCTTGTTTCTTCAGGCTCCATTTTGTAGAAATACTCCACTCTAAAGTCTGACTTGATAAACTGAAGCAAATACATCATAAAACCCAAACAAATTATTTTTTTCTTTATCCTTTTGCTTTCTACTCAAGTGATTGCTGAGTTCAGTTGTGGTCAAATACTTCAAAGTCTTTTCCTTTCTTAATAGTAGCAGAAAGTAGTGTTTTCTTCAAACTTCAGACCTTCCAGTCTCTCTTCTGGTAGTTGTTTCATCAATGAAGTTTAAGATGACAGCATAAAAGATAAATTTGATTCCTTGTCTCAAGTGAGTCTACCTGGTTTTTAAAGAAATGCACCTTAAGCATAGTGTTACATTTACCAGCTATTAGATTTACAAAAGTCTTCCTTGTCCTGATGCCTGATGAGATAGATTAATACTCTGTATAAACTTTTAAAAGTCCTGTTTTATGGCCTTTTATTTAGACAGGTCTTCCACAATGAGCTGAGCATCAGATCAGTCTAAGAGAGGAGATCGACTATGAAAAAGCCCTGTGAGAGACTGAATCTTTACTGGGTAATGGCTCCAACAATTGGCCACTTGCAAGGGTGCTTCCCTGAGGCCAGATGTGCATCCCCCAGCCAAAGGGGAGAAGGAGAGGTCTGTGTGTGTGCTGAGGAAACCTCTGACCTGCAACAGACAGAGTGCCATCCATCCCCAGAGAATGACCAGGACAAACCAACTTTTGTTTAGCAACAGACTGGATTTTGAGCCAGATAGGGGGAAAGACCGATGAGAAACAGATCCTCTGAAAGTGGAGTGATGCTTTTTATCATGCCAATGTCTTTTGCACAACTGCCTCAGGTGTAAAACACCCCTGAAGGCATTCATCCCTTCTGACAGGGCATACCTGGCTCAAGTACAGTGATGTGAGAAGCAGCTGTCATGTCCTAGAAGGTGTCATAAGCTATCAAAGACCCTTGAAGTGCCCCCAGACTCATTTCTGGGGCCTTCTACCAGAGGATGATCTATGGTGTTGAAACAGAAAGTGGTTCATAATATGAATTGCTATCACTTTTGGAAAAATCAGTAACACCTTGCTGACTTGAGAAAAACGTACTCCAGAGCCTTCATTGGAAGGTGAAAAAAACTGCCAACTCTTTCTAAAATAGCCTGAAGTTCAGATGTTTGAAATAAAAAGTAATGAGCTACTGCTGTACACCAGAGCCTGTGTGTAACACCATGTAGCACAGGAGCCTTGGGGAGTCCAATTCTGTCCTTACTGTTAAGATTTCTTTGCTTTTAGTGGTTGGATTCTGGTGGTTGTGAAAATTAGCCAGGCTATTACTGGGTTACCTATTATTAAATGCAGTATTTAAGTGAAAGTGTGTGTGTTTTTTTCAAAGATGGGTAAAAACATTTTACAGGACACCTCCTGAGCTGAGGGGCAAGATTATGGACATCCCTTTGAGATCTCATGGGGGCAGGTCCATCATCTAACACATCACATCTGGGAGTGCCCCATGTAATCCAAGAACTCAGTGACTGGCAGCTGAAGTTGAATCTAATTTCCCTTTCACAAGACTAAAACTCAGCATATTTTACCAAGCTTTCAGAATTGCAGTCTCAACATTTCTCTCTACTTCAGTAAAACCTAAAAAATTAATGAATGTTTTTAACATGGGATTTGCAGAAGCTATGAACAGGAGAACAAACTCCACTAACCCTTTTTTAGTAACTTCCACTAGCCTTCCTCTCAGAATTAGATTTTGTCCTTGTCTTTGTCCTTTCATGCTTTTGCCTGTCACACACTGGGTTTATGTGAAGCCAGCTGTGCTGAGGACAGATTCCTGCAGTCAGTGCTCCCATTACTGGACTTTATCAGAACAGCTCTGCTGCTTCAGAGGATGCCTTCACAGTCCCAAAGAAATTTGGCTCAGTATGAATGCCCTCATGCTGCGTGTAAAACACCCAGGCTTTGACTGTATTCCTACCTGGTTTGTGCTGGTAGAGACAGGGAGCCACAGCACCACACAGCCAGAGGTTTAGTCTCAGCTTCTTTCTCCAGCTGTAGTAATGCTGATGTAAAATATCATGGGGATCAGCTGCTGTGCTCAGGCTGATGATGGGGCTTCTTTGTTCCTGTTCAGCTACCTGGGGTTACAATAAAGGGCCCTTCATCTTAAATTCTCAATCTTAAAGAGTTTGATAAAGGAAGTTTGTTTATCATTCCCAGTTGCTTAATGCATGAAACAGAGTTTTTTTCTAATCTTCATTTCTTTCCCCTGCTAATTCCCTGTGCTGATAATTTGCCATCCTACAGCCTGCCTGTGCTCCCTGTCACTGCCAGTTCCTGACTGAATACAGCCTGTGTTTGTCAGAGCAAGGAGGATGTTCTGAATGGGTGGAATTAAATCAGAATAATACACCAAAGAGTATTTTCAGACATCTCAAGGTATTCGATATCCTTGTGTACAAGATTCCTCCACATGAAGTAATGCACACCAACAGATTTCAAAACTTAAAAGACAGGTATTTCCAAACTGATGAGCATCTGTTGGGGCATTGTCAAAGACATGTGACAATTAAATGTCCATGTGCCTCTAAATCTCAGGAAAAAACAGCTGCATTATGGAGCCTAGGGGAGCAGTTCTACGTCCAGTTTTGCAGTTTTACTACAGGCCACAGGCACACTTGGACTAATGAGTGCTTGGAAAAGAAGGGAAACCAGGCAATGAAGTGAGTGATGACACCAAGCCCTTCAGTCATTATATTCCATGATTTTAGGGAATTACCTCATGTTGAGGCTTGTCCCACTTTTGTGCATAGCTTCATGCCTCAGGCAAGTTCCTACCTAGAAATTAAGTTCTGTAAGTTCAAGATTTGAATTTGTCAACATACCTGTACTTGTGTGCTATCACTGCTGCATTAGAAGCAGATTGTCATATGTGAAATTTATCATAGAATTCCAGAATAGTCTGAGTTGGAAGGGACACAGAAGGATCATGAAGTCCAGCTCTTAAGCAAATGGTCAGTAAGGGGATTGAGCCCAAGCCCCTGGTGTTATGAGCACCATGCTCTGGCCAGCTCAGGTGGAGCATCTGAGGCTTTCAGAGATAATTAGGAGACTTGCCCAAGTGTAGAGATGAGATTCTCCTCACTGGCAGGAGAAGGTAAAAATGTTTTCATCTGATGGGGAAGGCAGCTCTGGATCTGCAGGAAAGCCGGGGCAGAGGGAGGTGCTCTTAACCTCTCAGTGGGGGAGGATTCTGGCAAGAGCCAGATGGAAACCTGAGAATTAGAAGGAAAAACCTCAGAGCAACTTTTGAGCTCATGTTACGGCAAAGAGAACTACCCATTGAAGATTGTATTTGATGAAATTTACATGAAATACCCTTTTTCCTTCCTAATTATACAGCTGTCATAATGATTCAAAAAAATCCATAGACTATTTATGAAGTGAATTTTGTGAAGGGAAAGCTATGAACTATATTTGATTTGTTTAATTTTTTTGACAAGCTCTGAATCTGATGCAGCTTGGGAGAAGGGAACTGCTGTGAGGGAAAGAGAGCACAAGGCCTTTATCTTCACTGAATTATTTCTGCCAGCAAAGAAAATCTTTGGCTCTTCAATTATTTCAGTCCCATCCTGGCATTTGTTTCCTATCACCCAGTCCTGGATCATGGGACTTGTCATATAGGATCATGGTTGCTTTTTCCTCTTCTCTCCAATGCTAAAAAATGAGACTCTTGATTGCCCTCCTTACTCAACAAACAAGACATATTATGACAGGAAATTTTAAATTTCACAGAATTGCCTAAAATCCAGTACTGGGAAACTGATACCAGACAGCTAGGGCACAAACTGGGAACAGATCTTCCAGGAGTCACATGTCTCAGGACACGGCTGTTGCTATTAAAAAGAAGCACAAGAGGGTTACACGTGTGGGGAGGGTGTGAATGCCAGCATAAAAGGATGGAAAAAGACAGGAGTGGCCAACTGTTGGCTCCAGGGAAGATTTTCTTCCCTGAAATGACTCACTGTCGCTATTCAAAGGCAGTAAAAAAGTCAGTAGAGAGCCACAGCTTTCTGCTCTTACACAAAGAGCCACAGCTTTCTGCTCTGACAGAAAGAGGAGAGCTTGCCACAGCTCCTTGTTCTTTACTGATGCAGATTCCCTCTGATCACTGATTCATTCTCTCAGTGTAAAGTGTGTTGATTTATGGATAAATACGATGCATTGGCTGTGCTGAGCCTACTGATCATGTTTGAATACAGTCATGGAAACAATGCTTCTTCTTAAAAGAAAAGAAGTAGAATGGCAAAGTCAAGCACTCAAAAGGCTCAAATTGCTAGTAATGCTCAAAGTGATTCTTAGCTTTATTCAGCCCATTTGAGGATTTTTCATATGAGGGAATAATCTTTAATTGCACACTACACCAAATTTCTTACCTTCTAGCAGCCACACTTGGAATGTATTTATCTTCCATACATGGATGGTTTTTTTGAAAGACTTTAGCTTTTCTCCAGGAAGATTTTTCATGCCTGTATTTAGCCATCAAGAGGGCAGGCTCTCTGCAGCACAGTTCATGCTTTTAAACTTTGCATAATACAGTTGTTCAAAAACATCTTAGCTACGTTGCAGCTGCAGTAAAATGAAACTAGTGGTCCTTCCTCAGCTGGGTTTTAAGAGTTTCATGATGGCATCAGTGACAGCCATGCACAGTTGCCCTGTTCTCCTTATTGAAGTACTCCTCTGTTTCCTGGCTGTTTGGCATCAGAGGGGCACCTGTCTGACAGATAGACACACACCCACATATGCATGTGTGCTGGTTTGGCTGAACGCCACATGTGTATTTGCTTTGTGTAAAACAGACTGGGAATGAAAAAATGACTGTAAAATCTACAACATCAATATGGTTTTTATTAATTTCTGAGTGCCTTGCTCTGATAGACCTTCATTGTTTTTTCTTTCATTTCACTTTTGTTGTTCTTACTCCTCTAATTTTCCTTCCTGCTTTTCTTTTATTCATAAGTACTAATTAACTGTGCCTATGAGCCATAACGCTTTCCTAATGAACAAGCCATGAGCTTTGTGAAAGTACCGTAAAAAACATGGAAAAAGCCACTTCCAGCTGAGCCAAACGCAGCCCATCTCCTCATGTCTGTCAGGTTGAGAGCAGCTCCCTTTAGCAGCCCTTTGGAGAGCTGCTGGAGCTGTGCAATTAAAATCAAGCGTGGAAGCAGCGAGAGCAGCGGTGCTCAGCCATGGCAGCCACGGGAGGGTGAGTGCCTCGCTAGGAGAAGCACAGCGGAGACTGTGCCAGGAGGAGAGGGGCTTCCTGGGGGCCTCCTGAAGCTGTGCCTGCTCTGACTTGTGATATGGCCCTCCTACTATCCTAAAAAATTCACCACATGTAAGAAAAAAGAAAAACATCTGAGGACAGAGTAGAGGGAAAATGTTTCAGGCAAGAGACAGCTCAGCAGGAAGATGTGGAGCTGCTGTAATTGGAGGTGCATGGGAGGTTCATGCAGGTTCACAGGAAAGGCACTAAATGGAGAGAAAGGATTAGTCCTTTCTGGGAAAGGCAAAATGGGAGAAATGGGTTGATTTACTGCCTCCACAATATCAAAAATGAGATGAATCTGTAACTCCATCCCCTCTTTTTCAGGCAGATACAAAACCAAAATAGCTCTTCAGAGCTTTTATGTTCTGCAATATAATAGGCAAAAAGAGAGCACTGTGAAGAAACCATCTAATTCACACTATTTCCTTATTTTTTATGCATTTTCAGTGAAAGACTCTTCTTATGTTAACATAAAAGTAATGGGAAAGAAAGAATAGAAATGGACCTCCATTTGGAGAAATTAAAATCTTTTAATATAATACCAAATGAAATTGTTGTTGTGAGTCACTGTGTAGCAGAGACAAAAACAGGGGATGTTTGATTTGCAGAAGTCCCTGCTTTTCATTCAAGGCAAATGAAGCAAATGCCGCTCTATTGCATGAAGGAGATTTCTTCAACTGGCATGAGCTGTTAGGCACTTCATTTAGAGCAGACATGCCACAGGAATAAATGTCATGTGAAATAGGCATAGCTTGATGGAAAGCTGCCAAGGGTGAAGCTGCATGAGGCTGAAAAATGCCTTTCCTAAATTTCTTCACTTCTTGCACACTGTCCATGGAACAGAGCCTGGAAGAGCATGAACAGCATCTCTCAGGTTGTGCTTGCTCTTCTGTAGGGAGGGCATTGCTTGTGCCATGCAGCAGAGAGAACTGAGGGCAAGAGATGGTGGGGGATTAAAAAGGATCAGGACCCTCTCTTTGGCTGTCAGACCAGTGTCTGACCTCTTCTACACCCCACTACTTGTTGAAATCCTAGCAATTCTTCCTGTGCAAAAGCAAGTTTGCTGAACACGGAATGAATGCAAGCCCTGCTTTCAGGCACAGAGCTGCGTCACCCATTGCCCTCACCAGCTGAGGGTTTCCAATAGCATATGCAACACACATATTTACCTTCTGGCTTTAACATCACTTTTCCTCAGCTAAAGACACTATGTGAAAACATGACAAATATGAATCTTTCATGATTCTGTGGTGCTTCTTTGGACTTCACACCACAGTCTTGTTCATGACACAAGGAAAAACAAGTTTAGAGCAACACTGATTTTTTTTCTCATAATGCTCTTTTGTGTGTGAACATTGATGGAAGAAAAGCAAAGCAATGCATAGCTTTATAGAAAAGCTTCCACAAAGGGGAAATTAAAGGGGAAAATGAGATTAAGCATGTGTGGTCACACCAAGAAGTACACTGTGGCTTTCTGTTTGCTTGGTATGCCATGCTGGAAAAGCCCACATTAAACCTGGTGTAGGAAATAAACACACTGAGAGGAATATCCACTCAGAATGGCCTGACTGCTAGCCTCATAATTATATCTGTAGACTGTAACGTTTTTCTAAATTTTCTTCAAGAAATATATATGAAAATAAGTAGAATAAATAAATACAAATTTCAAATAAGAACTAGTCTTAAACAAAAAAAAAAAAAAAGGAAAAGAAGCACCAGCAGAGAAACTGACATAATGAACAGCAATAAAACCAATAAAACAGGCTGAACACAGTGCAGTGTGCCCAAAAGACTTTGAACACAAATTGAGGTAAAAATAAAGTCTGGCTTTTTACTTTTCAAACTGTTTTACACTCTTGACTTGTAAAACTTGCACTCATGAGCATAACTCTTGATATTTCACATTCTTATTTAAGAGGGCTTTTTATCCTAAGGCATTAAAATTACAATACTCCTGCTGGAGTCTCTCAAGTTGCTTAATAATTATGTGGTTCAATTATTGAAATGATTGCAATTTACATTCAGCAAGTCCAGCAGCATGTTGGGGATTTGAGAGGTACTATATATGTGTATTCTCAGCAGTAGAAGAAATAGAAACAGTCTTCAGTCATGGCTTCTCCACATAAAATAATGATGGGAGGAGAGGCTTTTGGAGCAGCACAATAGGTTTTGGGACCCAAATCACTATAGCACATCTTCTTCTCTCCTACCCTGTGAGGTAAAATATCTCCAGCACATCAATTTCACTACTGGATTTTCACGGTGGGTACATACAGACCACAAAAACCTGGGAAGGGCAGAGTTGCACAACCCTTAGCTGATGCTAAGGGGTACATCTCCCCTGCCAACAGGGCTTAATCCTTTAGTTTAACCCATCCTCAAAGGAAAACTTGGTGTCCCTACACACTCCTTAAGAATAGTGTGGATGACCATTAGAAGGAAAAAAATCCTGGTTCAAATACCTTTCTCATCCTTACAGCACAAGCCAGTGCCCTACAACATCCTGGGCAGTGGGTCCTGCCTGCCTCTGAACATTGAACTTTGAATGACCTGATTAGATCATTGGATTATTGTCTGCTTTGAGGAAAATGTGGAAGAATATGGTAGAATACAAAGATACAAAACTTGATCTCTCTTCAGCTGCTGGGAACAAGTTTCAGAACTAGTTTATAACTGCAGAAATGTTGGATTGATTGCTACAGGAGCAATCTCCAGCAGGTGGGCCACATGGCTTCAGTACTAAAACCTAGGAAAATAAAACACAATGTTATCTGAGCATTCCCTTGCCTTAATATTAGTTGTACTTGTAGCAGTCAATCTTGGTGTGCACACTGGATTTTTTACTTGGGTGTGAATCACAATCTTTCTCTCTCATCTCACTTCTTCTTCCTCCTGTGGAAATAAAACCCAGACTCAGGGGCAAAGGAACAGGCAGTAGCTTACAGGCAGACCTCCAATCTGGTCAAATCCCAAATTACCAGGTGTGGTGGTCCTCTGCTGGAAAACCTGTTAAATAATTTTCTTAGGGAAATCACTGAGGTCTCCACTTGCATTGTAGCACAAAGTCCTCATTCCCAGGGTAGATTCACCAGTCTATCTCCAAAAAAAGTGAAGGAAGAGAGTTGATGAATAACTGAAACATGCTGGAGACAAAGAGTATGGGTTGTCCAGTGTGTTGTAGGCACAGTAGGGATCCATGCACAGACATAAATTACCAGAGAGAGAAAATACCCCAGCATCAAAGCCATGTTCAGTGCGTGGGAGAGCCTCAATATAGCTCAAATATAGCACAGTGAGCAGATGTCTTTACTACCATAAGTGTGCTCAGACCTCCCTGGATTTACAGCAACAGCACAGAATTACAGTCTCTTTCATTCAAAAATTATAGCGAAAATCTATTTTGCCAGTCACCTTTTATATAAGACTGGGAGGCTAAAACACTCACCTTCAGTAAGAGATCTGCACTAAAGAGAAGAAGAAACAGGAGCAATTAATGGAGGGAAGATGCAATTTTCATTTTTCCTCTTGAAGCCTGACTTCCTAATGTGGAGAATGCAAAATTCCTTGTAGCCAAACTCAGGAGATGTAGTCTGGGTGGTAAGGCTGAAATAAGTGGATGTGCCTCAAAAGCGGGATGTGCCTCAAAACTCACTAAACTCATCAGGAAGATTTTTTTTCACTGAAAGGGTGATTAAGCATTGGAAAAGGCTGCCCATGGAAGGGGTGAAGTGACCGTCCCTGGAGGTATTCAAGAAATGACTGGAATGGCACTCAGTGCTATGGTTTAGTTGACATGGTGGTGTTCTGTCAAAGGTTGGACTTGTTCATCTTGGAGTTCTTTCCCAACCTTAAGAATTGATTCTATGATTTTGTGTCAAGTTTCTGGAAAGTATTGCTCCTCATCTACCACTCTGGCTTTGAAGAAGCTCTCCAGGGTCACAGATGGCAAATACATAGCAGAAACAATTAATATGAATATAAAACAAGGTAGAAGGAGAAGCAGCTATAATGTTTAATCCTCTCTAGCACCCTTCCTCTCAGACGTTGTCGGAGAACTTGTTTAAAATGAGTGGTTTACTTCAAGTTTTGTTGAAAATATTATCTGAAACCTCACTGAATATGGCTACTGTGGACACATCAGGCTTTTTCCACTTTGCCTCAATTCATTGGACTCTTGTATGGACAAACTTAATGGAAAAAGTTTAAAATAAAACCCATGGGTGATTCAGTATACAAAGCTACTATTAATGAACCCTTAAGAACAGAACTAACATGAATTCTTTATGATGATGAAATTTAAAACTCTTTTATTTCCTATTTTAAAGCTGATTTTCTGGAAAACAATATTGAGGTACGAAAATGTCTCCATGTTATGACGATTCTGGAGTTATACAATAAGATTTTTCTGACAGATTTACTGTTTTTAATTAAAATCAAAAGTGCAGACAAAAGTTGTAGTTATAAGAAAATGTTATATTTTCATTAATATTTTAATAGAGGTATCTGAAGCAGTCATTTTGCCCAGAAGAATAGGTCAAGTCTCTGAATATTTGATTTCAATATAAGTGGAACAAAAATATTGATTTAAATACAAAGTATTAAGTATATCAACCAGGTACTGCCCTGAAGAAATAGACTGGTGTGGGACAACAGCAAAACAGAAGAACCAATTTTGATCTTTTTATTAGACTGTTGGCAAAAAATACATGAAATTCTGACTGAATGTCTGAAGTCAGCTCTCAGACAATTTCTTTTTGTAATGTAAATAAAAATATGTGATTAATGTAGCATTTCCTGACTGGATACTAAAATTACTTCATCTTTTTGATTAATCTCTTAGGCATGCACTACAGTTTGCATTGAAAAAAAAAATCACATACAAATGTACTGAGCCAAGAATCCATCCCTCTTAGTTAAAATGCATGCTCTGCTCTGTGTGCATACATTGGTTGTAACCCATTGCAAAGAGAGGAGAATGGTTCTAAACTGCACTGTAGCAAAAACATTCAGCCTCTTTCTCCCCTTGCCTACCACTACTTGTGACATCTCTAAAAATGCGTATGGGATTGGAGGTGAAATTTAATCTTCAACTGAATATGAAAATAATCAGAGGACTCTCAGGTTTTGCTACATAAATTGGTTTTCTAGTCTCTGTTTACTTGTGATAAACAATATAAATTTAAGATCAGTTTTATCCTTTTTTTTTTTTTCTCAGTATAGGGGGAATCTGAAGACCTTTTTAAAGAAGCCAGTCACAAGGTAGATGAGTACTTTCCAGAAGTGCTACATTGATCCCTGAAGCAGTGTAAGTACAGCAGTTTGACCCAGGCAGCCAGAGGCAGCTGCCAAATTTTTCCCTCAGCAAGGCTGACTGTAGGCTTGAGTGTCCTATCTCTGTGTTCTGCACCATTACATAAACATGCCCATCACCACACCTGGCTGGAGCTGGTTCTCACTGTTTCCTCCCACAGTCACACCTCATTCCAGTAAATCTCAGTCACTGAGGCTGCAGCTGTGTGGCTCAGGACTGCTCTTGTTTTTCCTATCACCCCATGAGACATCCCAAAACCAGGAAACTTGATTTATCTTGCCTGTCTCTGTATCGAGACCAATAATTATATTCAGACAGAGCAGATGACAGCATCTGGATGTGATCCAGAGATGGCAGAAGAGGGACAACTGCCTGCTCTTTTTTTTTGGTTTCTAAATTCCAGTTCGTCACTGAAATGACTTCCTAAGTTCTAACAGTACTTAAGCTCCAGCTGGAATACAGCTTAAATTCCAGATATTAGTTTTTATTAGGGTAGGTTAATGAACTCTTAAGTACCTCTGATTTTCCTCTCCCCAAAGTGTTCATTGGTGATTTTTAAACTGTCTTGGCAAGTTTGGTGAGCTTGACAGCCTCCTATAATGTTTCCATACAACATCTTTTTGACCATAATATTTATTGTGTGATTTATTTGTCAGGGAGCACAGTATCACAGACTCATTTAGGTTGAAAAAGACCATTGAGATAATTGAGTTTATTGTATGAGACTATAAGATGAAAGACTAAAGAAGGTGTAAAGTTGAAAGTGTATTTAATTGCATTCAGTCTTAAAAGCCTCAGGACTAGTGTGCAGCCTATCCTTTAAATACCTCTCTTGGTTCACACCATGCACAGCAGCAGAATTGTTGGGCTGACACATGTCATGGGACAGTGTGCCCTTAATCTAAGCAGTGTGTTGAGTTTGTCTCCCACACTGAGAGACATCACTGTGTTTCTTCAGGTGGGTTTAGCTCCCAGCACCACCTCTGGCAGGGGCCCACACCCAGCTGCAGGGCAGGACAGCAGACCATGTGTTAGCAGAGAGCAGACAAACACAGAGGTGCAGGGTTGGCTCTGCATCCCAGACCATCATCTTCACTGGCAAGAACAGCCAGCTGGCACAGACACAGTCTTGTGACTGAAACCAAACTGGCTGCACAGTGCCATGTGGATGTGGATGTGGATGTGGATGTGGATGTGGATGTGGATGTGGATGTGGATGTGGATGTGGATGTGGATGTGGATGTGGATGTGGATGTGTTGAGCTGGGCTGGGGCTGGCTGGGGTGTTTCTGAATAAGTGCTCCTGGATCCAGGACATGGTCCAAGAAGGAGCTATGCTCAGTGAAGAGCTCAGTGTGGAGTGCTCTTGACAAGTGGAAGCATGAGTTGTTACAAACAATCCATTATCACCCTTGACTTGTTTGGCTCCTCTCTGTATCTCCCCTCGGGGCACTGCAAAAGCCAAAGCTGTGTTTACATAGCTCTGTTCCTCCTTGGCAGTCTCCTTAACCTTTTGGAAACTGAGTGTGGCATAAAAATAGCACACTGCAGGCACAGGTCTAGCAGCCCTAACTCTGCCTATCCATAAAACAAGCAGTATAACAAAAGGAAGTTTTGTCTTCGGTCTCTCTTTTTGAAAACAGTACTGGAAAGACACATTCTGTTTCACTTAAACAACAGGTAGATGCCATGAACCAACCCAGAAAAAGACAGTACTTTACTGGGGTTCTCTGGAAGCATCAGAAAAAACTAGAGTCTTTTTATAATCAGGGTTTGTTCAGTGCCTTGCAAAAGGTTGGTAGAGAGCCTCAGGAACCACAGAAAAGACCAAGAAAATCTCTTCCTTCTCACTCCTTCTTCATTTGAAGATTTGGTTTCATCACCATGAGCCTCTTTCAGATGTGGATGCTGTAGCAGTTTTCCCACGAGGCATGACAAAGGCAAACACACAATCTTCTATGGCTGGAGTGTACAGAAGAAGTTAAAATCTGTCCTCTGGCCTGAGAGGTAAGGATTCAAAATAATTTCTCAACATTTTCAGGTCAATGTCCTGGTTGTTTTCTAACTGTTCTCTTCTCTTTTCATTTAATAAAGCTTCAATTACTCTGTTTGAAATAGGATGCAGTTAAGAGGTGAGGAACTTCTTTCTCTGCCCAGTTTGTCAGGGTGGCTCATAGTTCACTGATCAGATGAGATATGGAAACTAAATTCCCTCAGAGGAAACAGGGAATAGAGTAGATATTTCATATGCTGTGTGACTCCTCTCAAAAAAAAGAAAAGAAGATAAGGTCATCTTTGCATTCTAACCCACCCTGGCGAGAGCTTTTCTCCAGTCAGATGATTCATTACACCCAGACCAGACCTGAAACTGAATATATTTGCTCCAGTCTTCTTCGCAAGAGCAAATTTCTCACTAAGACATCTCCATATGCTTAGTGCTGTAATATAGTAATTATTGAAAAATCTCACTGAAGGAAAGTCATTCATGAGGGTATTTTTAGAAGACCATCCTGCTGTCCTCATGCTATTCTCGATTATTTTAGCTCTGAAGACTGTGAGACAGGCTAAGGATCCTCTGCTTTCTGACAGAACAGTTCTGCTTAATTAAAATAACATAATTTGGAAGAGCAGACACAGATCAAATGGTATAAAAATAAACCAAACCACAAAACAAGAGAGTAGACTCATATTTGTCACCAGATCTGATTTTTAGCTCTTACCCCTCACCAACACAGTTTACCCATTTGAAGTGTTTTTGCATTGCTGTTATATGTGATGCTATCAGATCCCTTCATGAGCAGTTTTCACATTATAGAGTATAATAAACAGCTCACAAAACATATCAGACACCTTCTCTGTATATTATTTTCATGTCAAAATTAATTGTTGCAAAAATAAACTGTGAAGGGAGCCTTACAGAAATTATTTTGAAATATTGTGCTGTTAAAACTGAAACCTTATTTCCTTAAACTATCTGCAAGATTAAAAACAAACAAACTAACAAAAAAAACCCAAACAAGCAGTAATTCTTCTAGATGGAGAATCTGCAACATTGGCCAAAAACACCTAAGCAATTCCACAGCCATTTCTTTGACTTTTTGGAAGTTATTTTCAACCCTCATATTGCAATTTCTTTAGCATACTATTGAAGGAGTAAATGTCATTCCTGAGTTATTCCCCACAACTCAGAATTTTTAATGGTCTCAGTGGGAGCTGGTTTGCTCTCAAGTAATGTATTGCTGTGCCAATCCAAAATATATTTTGATGTCAGTCTTGTAAAATGTGAGAAATGAAGCTAGAAAACTTCTATGCTACCAAACTTCTTCCAGTCAGATCTCCAGACCTGTCAAACTGTTAAACAAATGTCACCAATGTGTGTGATGCCCCTGTGAGCATCAATAGGATGGAGAACTTACTTCTAAAGGACTTCAGATAATGCTGGGAGGCTTCAAGCTGTCCAGGAGCTATCAGATTAGGTTATCTTTCAGCAGAAGTATGTCATCATATGCAGAGCAGCTCCTGAACCTCTTCAGGCTGCAGAACGGCACGTTCACCCAGCCCATGAGGAGCTTTGCTTTGGCTCTGTGGGCTGGCAGTCAGGAGGGACGCACACGGTTCACTTGTTGCCATACAGGGGGCACGAACAGGGGAGGGGCTGGTGAGCAAACAGTGCACAGCCACCTCAATTTAACCTGCCTGAGTATGTGCAAACCACCACCCACACTCACAGAGTAAAGGGGAAAAGAAGAAAAATAGCACTCTTAGAGTGAGATCCTAAGTTATTTCCCATCTGGTAGGAAATGCCTAGCACCACGGAAGACCTGATGGCAGCAGAGGAGGAGGAAACTCTCCATCACTGCCATGCAACTTGCTGTTTGCTCTTACAGGGAGCATGCAGGTGGGACTGCATTTATTCCAGTATATCATGACACAAACTACTGAAAAAAAGCCATTGAGAGCCATTACATAATAGAGGGATTGATCTAATGGAAGAGTCTTTGTCTAAAATTGTGGTTATTAATTCTTGTACTCCCACGTGTGCCTCAGCTATGCGAGATATGTTAATTCAAAATCCCAGTCCTGTCCAGCCAAAGATATGCTCATCTCCTGTGATTTATTTTAGCTGGTTTGTGTCAGTATTGAACAAGCTCCTTGTTTAACACTGTTGGAGCAAGTGAAGATGCGATAAAAAGAATGCCAGTTTTTCCCCAATAAGCTGTCATTACCTAAAAACTGTAAATGTTGGGCTATTGCTTTCATACAATATGAGATACTGTAACACAGACATTGTCTCATTAGGTGATATATAAATCTTCCTCTAGCTTCTGTAAGTGCATTTTTCAGGTTACAATTCACAAATTCTATTTATTGTGAAGTCAGTTCATAGCACTTCACTGAAATCTTTACATTAATGGGCTCACTCTTCTGAAACTTTGCTACTTTACAAGTTATTTGTCTTTATTCCTGGAGCCTGAGGATACCCAGGTAATTTTATTTTTAAACCTTCAAACTCTGAAAATGAGTCATTTCATACACCCTCTTCTGTCTCATGTAACACATATTAGCTTCTTAAGGGAATAATCCTGAAAAGAATATCTCCTTGTATCACCCAGAATACATTTCCCACATTTGTTTATGCCAATGTTGGGGGAATTAAATTTTAAATGTGGGATATGTGTCTAGTCTAAATATGACTAAGAAATAGCACACATTTCCATAGCCGCAAGACACATAAGGTATTTCCTCTTTGACATAAAAAATATTCCTGAGAAAAAAATGCCATGAAATACCAAATGCAAACATCACAGACCCAAAAATCAGTTTGGTACATTATTTTTTTGATAGAGTAAGTTGCATTAGCTAGTAATGAGAAGTTCCCCTTGAGCTGACAGCTGCTAGTCAGTACAAAACTAATATTATTTTCCCTCTTTTCATCTTTTTAAGGAAAGAGACAAGGCTCTATCTTCTGGATCCTTAGAAATAGCAGCTGTTATATAAGCTGGTTTCACAATAATACTTCAGCTATTAGATCTTCCAATAGGGACTTGTAGCACAGAAAGTGAAAGAAATGTACTTTCCATCTACCTTTCTGCATGGCCAGGGACTGTAATGAAGTACAGCATTTCCAAAGTGGGTTGGTTTTTTGGTTGGTGTTTTTGGTTTTTTGGGGTTTTTTTCCCCCTTCTTGGGTTTTGTTCTGTCCTTTGAGAACTGTATGCCTTTTCAGGTGAAAATAAAAAAAAAATTCACTTTGCTGTGCTGAGTGACGGTGAAGGATAAGAAATGTCCATTTGTGTTGAGTAGGATTCAGAAGGTTGAATGGGAGCTGGACAGAGCAGATCAGTTGAAAGGCACATACCAGGGGTGGAAGTCATGGTTATGTTGCTGCAGTGTAGTCTGGAGACTGTTGTTTGCTATGGAGCCAGGTGACACCCGAATGTGACAGCAAAGTTCCCTTCCTCCCCAGTAGCCAGGCTATGGACAGGCTGCCACTGCCAGCTCCATTTGATGCTGTCCTGGGACAGTAACAGTCACCATGTCCACACCAAAACCATGCCAGGAACACTGTCTCACAGCACCTCCTCCTTGCTAGTATTTTACTAAAGCAGATTTATAGCTGCAGTCCTACAGACCCCAAGCTACCTACTGGCCCTAAGCTCTTCCCATGGTAATGCAAACCCTACTGCCTGGAACCAGCACAGCATCGTACTGGGAATTCCACGAGGTGATAGGGTGGGAAAATGTCAGGTAAGGAGAGTTGTCAGACCTCTTTGTTTTCTATTCTAAATTCTTTTGCAAATGAATCTCATCTCTTGGCAAAATATCACCTATCCAACCCAATATGCATGAAAATCACACAATAGAAGGATAGGGTGTGTCTGGAAAAGTTAATTCTGCTGCAGAAACAGTAGGATTTGGAGAGAGATGACTTATTCAGAAACCATTTCTTTCCACTGATGTATTTCCTATCTCAGTCCACAATTCCTGTTGCTAGCAAAAAAGTCATCAAGGTCATTTCACCAAAAAAGAAGATTGACTTTCAATTTCTATTTCTTTTGTACACGTTTCTCTTAAAAAGCTTATTTTTACTTGAGCTCCTTGAATTGCACAAATTGCTTTCTTACAAAGGAAACCATAATACTTTTGATCATGAAACGTAGTTGGTTTTGTGAAGATCAATATAAACTCAAAAGTTACATTTTGAGATGCTGAGGTTACAATCATTGTTGGGCATCTGCTGTAAGCAATTTGGCTAAGTGCAGAAAATGCTTCTACAGCCTTACTGAAGAGGGGATGCCATGTGGCACTGAGAGAGCACTGCTAGAAGAATAACAGGTGTGAGAATTAGCTATTTTGAAAAGTGTTGCAGATTATGAAGTGACAAATTGTACTGGACAAACTTTTTGCTTGGTACATCAAAGGTTGAGTTCTCTTAACCCATAGGAAAAAACTAGAGTCAAAATATTTTATTCAATATTTTTGATACTCCATTTAAAAGGCTTGTTTAATTTAATATAATTAGATGCAACTATGAAAAATTCAAAAGATATTTTGATTGCTCTACACTGGACAACTCATTTTCAAACTGATAATTATTTTTCAAGGAGCAAGGAGAAAAGACAATTTGTCAGCAAAAGAGAAGAAACTTCTCTATGTTAAAGGATTGTTCTTTCTACTGTTTTGCCATTGATTAAAAAGAAAATAAAATTTTACAATACTGCGACTGATAATGAGCCTAAGTCTGTCACCCATAGTCATGCTATTTCCCATAGTAATGAAGGAGAGCAACACCTCATAGTTAATCAAGACCTACGTTGTTTTGTTCATGCAGAACTGCATTGAATTTTATTCAGCTCTGTGGCAAAAATAATTAAAGATCATCTCCTGAGATATTTTCCTAATATCACCTACTTTAAAGTAAGTGTAAAGAAAAATATACTTTTTATTTATGCATATTTTTAGTATATCCATGTACTTATTTAAATCATACAGTCTTAATTAGAGTTTCTTGAAAATAAAAGAATTAGGGTCTTTTGAGCATGAATGCAAGTTGCAATATAAAACAAGAGGGTAAATAAATTAGTATCTAGATAAACTTGATTAAATGACTCTTGCTAAAAGCACCAGATGCAAAAAAGACAAAAGACTAATTGTCAGCATCAGTGATGCTAATTGAGTGATTGCCTTGCTGATTACAATGAACCACTGCTGTTAGAGTGGTGTGAGAATTGTTTGCTTTTGAATTATTCTCACATGTTGAAAATGCTGTTTGGTGGCAAATTTTATATGTAATTATTTTGTCTAATGGTATAGAACCCATTTGCCCTGGGAAGACCTCTCTTATTGGAAGTTGGGATTTTTGTAGTAGGCAAGTAATTTTCCTATAAACAATATTGACTAGACTAATATTGGTGGCTTTTATTTTTAAAGCTCTACACAATGTCTAATTTGTCTCCATTAGTCATCATTTTTGATCCAGGAACAACTTCTAATTGCCACTGAGTATCATTTGCAATCTCATAGAAATTTATAAATAATAAGTGAAAAATCAGAAGCTCTTCAGCTAGTGGAAGTTGTGAAATTTTCAGGACATAGCAGAGGCTCACTAAATGACATATGACTGAATACTCATGAGAGAAAAACCCTCTAATTAGGCTTAGCTGAGCTGTGGGAATGTGATCAACAACCTCCCATTCCTTACAATACTTAGTTTGAAAGACCTTCCAAATATATGACTTTGCCATGTCTTGCATTTAATTTATGTAATTGGAACAGAAAAAAAACCCATGAATAATTATCAAGAGACTTACTGGATGTGGCTGTCATGTTCTTAATAATACTAAAAAAATGCAATTAAAAGCCATTAATATTTTAAATAATTGGAACACAGCACGTCTTTGTTTGCAGATTTTGCCTTGTCTTCTGTGTTGGTGCTGTGCAAATACCTGGGAGTACTCCTGAAGAGGAAGGGAGGGGAGGGTTGCTGCTTTACTGCCTCCGTGATTCTGAAATCCATTTTGCCACGTCCTAGTATATAAGGATTTTTGTACTCCATAAAGCTCATACTGGCAGGTGTCTCCTGTGTAAGAGCTAGATGGATGATCAGGAGACTGAAGTCTCTAAGACCCAGTCAGAACAGCAGCAAACTCTGACTTGACATTTTGTCCTGCAGCATTTTTACACCTGAACTTCATTCACAAGAGTTTCTAGTTCTCTAGCCTAAATTACCCCATTACCAGCTCTCATAGCTTAACTCCTCCTTACACACATCTTGGGGAGAAAAAGGTTTGAACCAAACATTTTTGAGGAGCAGTCAATCATAATAAAGAAGATGCAAGAAATAGTGGCAGGAACCTTTCTCCCAAAAATGTTCGTCTCCTCTTTGTATGCATCCTTCCAAGCAATGGGATAGATCTGATGGACTTAGCTCAAGGTTCCACTTTGCACCTCTGCAACCCTCTCTTGGGTAGCTTTGCTCAGGCTCAAAGGATCCTGAAGGAGCCAGCTAAAGAGCTGTGTGCAAAGAGACTCTGCAAGCAAGACATGCATAAATTCAGAATGTGTTTTCTCGCTGGAGAAAGCAGAGGCTGCTAGTTTTATAAGGACAAAAGTGCTAGTGAATTTCCTTATTCAGGCTAATCACAACACTTTGTGTCAGTCATGGAAGACTGATTGGGGTGGATCCAAAATAACACCTTCCCACCTACTCAGCATTTAAGATTACTGAGTGCTGTGCATAGGAGTACAAAATAAACAGGTATTGAGTTAGCATTTTAATGACTCTGGGATCTCTAACAGACAGAAAGCAAAGGAATCCATCACTGTCTTTGCATGCGATGTCACGTATGTGCCGAACAGAAACACTCTGGAGTCATCAAAATGTTCTTTACTTTTTATGTAACTGAATGTGCTGAGGTAATTTCCTCAGAAGTAATTTTTAGGAAGAGGTGTTAATTGTTATGTCAACATGTGAAAGGTTCAATATTATGCAAAAACATTGATTTAATAGCTACATTATTCATCACTCACAAAGGGGTCTGATGAGTTTACTGACAGGCAGAGAAAGATTTCCATTTTCTTCCAAGAGCTAAGCATCACTATTGCTAAGCTAATGACTACTTTGAGGAAATGGCTACCAATGACAACTGGAGGATTTCTGAAGCTGACGTCTGTTCCTGACAGAAATCAATTACTTGTAAGGCAATTGTGGTAAATCAAAAAGTACTGAATTCAGAAAATTGAGGTATTGTTAGCCTGACATGGCCCACATAACTGGAACATTTGATTCAAGGAAGTAATACACAATAAAAGAAATTAGCCTTCTGTGAAACCATTGTCACTATGTGTATAGTTTCTACAATGCTAATCAATTGCTAAGGAATTAAATGAAAAATACTGTGCTGTTTACAACGGGATACCTTCATCAGTATTCCACCAGAGAATTTCTGGAAATAACAGGTGGGTCTGAATCAAAGCCTAACTCTGAATATCACCAAATTGTGGCTGAAGATATCGTGAATTTTCTCTCTTCTCATCTGGGAACAATCATGTCTGTCTTTGCATTTTGGAGCTGTCTTCTCTGTTTTCGAGTTAGTTTAATAAGCTTCTGAAGACTGAAGATAAAATGGGTTGCAGAGCTGTCTCATCAAGAAGCAACCTGGGTCAATTTAGTTCATTAAGACCCTATCAAACTTTCATTATTGCTTTTCTCAGACTCTAGATATTAAGGGAGCAGGAGGAATTGCTTCAACTTTAACTTTGAGATAAAAAGATAAGGCTGTAAATCAAGGAAATAAATCCACATGAACAGAAATATAAGATCTTTCATCACCTGGAGCCTGAAGTGGGGTTTCTAGATTTCTTGTACTATCACAGAGATAAAATCAGGAGCCTAAGAATGGTTGTCAGTATATTCTTTACAAAGCATTGCAAGACTCCTGTCTAGTTTGTATGTGAGACTTTTCAGGATATTTTTTATGTTAGCTTGATCCTTCTCTGAAGAACATTTTTATTCCAGATTGTGCAGGATAACACAAGAAGAAATAAGAAAGAAATAACAGCTAGAGAAACACAGTAATTTAGATCTAGAAGTAGCAGAGCTGTAGCCAAGCAGTTAATCTGCATTACACAGCATGTGCCATGCATGAAGAACTGGGCCTAGTAAAGGCAAGTCTGAAGAAACATTAGACTAGACACTTAACATTTAGATAGCTAAAGTGAAGGTAGAATTTATCACAACTTGGATATCAATTCCAAAATTACAATCCTATCTCAGGTACTAGATTGAAAACAACAGTCCTCAGTGTCCTATATGTCCAATATGGAGGATACTTGGACTTTACCAAAATGTTTCAGAACATGGCCTACATTTCCTTTCACAAGTTAATGAAGCTGCTGTATCACTACAATTTCCCTTCCTCTGTCCACAGTGTAGCTGCATCCAACTCCTGCTTCAAACAGGTTTTGCCATCAGCCAAGTCTCTGATCTTTGCAGGAGATGGAAGAATGATGTTTGCACTGTTTGGGTTCAATTTTGGAGCAGAGGGGATCCTGCTGAACATGTCTTGTCACTAAATCAGAGAGGTAACATGCGAATTGTCTGGGGTGAATTTGCTCTGGACATTGTCAAAGCATGGGATTAGCCTTCCAGGCTTGTGGGACTCAGCTTAATTTGAATTTCGATTGTGTTTCATGTTGGGACAAAGCATTGGAACAAAGCCAACCCATCTGAAAGAGCTGAAGGCTTATCTGACTGTTTTGATTTCAGGTTACACCACTGTGGTCACTTAGTTTGCCCTCACAACAAAAACCAGCCAAGTCCTGCTCAGTCAGAACCAAGTCAGGATGAAAGTTGTAAATCTTGAAAGATCCCCACTAGAGCTGTCCTGAATTTCAGTTTCTCTCTATCCTACATTTTTGATAGCTTTGGCACATTTGTCTTCCTGATGACCCCATCTCTTCTTTCATCTTGGTAAAGAGTACCCTTGCTTTCTGTCTCTCCCACGGGTGCACAGGGCAGCCCACCCACCGTGCTTGCTGCTGTAGGGGCTCCTGTGCTTCCCCCTGCCCTGGGTGCCCTGCCATAGGGCAGCCCCTGCCCATCCAGCACCTGTTCTCCACAACTTCTCCTCAGCCCACTGTCTCTGCAGATGCCTCAAGCTGTCAGTCTCGTTTAGAGCCCAACCATCCCTGAACTGGGATCCACAGTCCCTCCAGCTTCTCACCCTTACATTGGGGCAGTCACCAAGAGATGGGACATCTTCTCATCTGGGGAGGATGGGAGAGCTGTGGGGCCTGTGTAATGAACCCCTCAGAGCCATCCTCCACTTGCACCTCAGGCCATGGGTGGCACGTACAGAAATTTCCCCCACAAGTGGGTGGGCACGAGCACATCCCCCTCTCCATGGACTCATGAGCCTCCTGTGGCAAAAATACATTGTGACAGACTTGTACTCCAAGTTCTACAGGTCACTGTCGCTCTTCCAACTGCTCCAGACCCTCTTGGCTGACACTTTGGGTGCACGTGTCTTCTCACCTCTTTCTTCCTCTGTCAAAGGCCCAACCAGCTCAATCCACCTTCTCATCCCAGCTCTGTCTATGTTGTCCATTCCTGCCACCTGGAGGAGGAAAAACAATGGGTAAGGGGGTTTTCTAAAACAATTCTTCTCCCTTGCTAGTCATGCCTCCAAGCAGTACTATGTCCCCAGCTCCATGGATGCCTTCTAAGACAAGTGGGTGCTCTCAGATGTGTTTTGCCAAGTATCACTCACCAGCTCCTCTGACACCCATGTCGGAGGCCCCAGCCCTCACACACCTGTTTTTTTCATTCATTGTCCCTATTACCAGGATGTCTGCTCTTCTTGTGCTTCACTTTTCATTGTTCTCTCCCTCACAGCATCACCTACAGGACTTACACAGCTCTCTGCCCGCTACTGTTCACCCTGCTCCAGATCCCCGTTTACTTCTACTACTGCAAACACACCTTTGTTGGCATTTCTACTTGTCTTCAACAGAAAAGGCTATCACAGGGAAACCAGAAAAAACATGAGAAATAATTTAATCCCAGAGATAAATTATGTAACTGCAATCACAGATGCTTGCTCCTAAAATAAAGCAAAACCCTCCACAAATAAGTATGCAGGAAAATCCTTTGTGCATGAGTTTGGTTTGAATGACAACATCCACCTTTGTGGTTTTGATGGATGTTTCTTTTAATTTAATTTCATAAAGAAACATAACTGAGTTTAATATAACAAATTGTTGCAAAAATGATGTTTAACATAGTGAGTTTACTGAAGTTGCTTTGATCTGTATTTTTTTATTAAGTACAAAAAATCTCTAAAGCCTCATTTTTATAATTGTTATTTTAAAATGGAAGTCTCACACAGTTCAGATAAAATAAATCATTCCCACTTCTCCTTTTCTTTTTTCTTCCTTTTATCAGTTTGATAGTAAAATATTTGAATTACTAAGTAGAATATATAATATTTATAATACAATTTAGGAATCTATTATGAAATAAAAGAAAATAATTACACCTACTATTACAATGTAAATATTACCCCATATTTCATAATCAGTAGGTTCTTGAGTCTACAGTACATTATCAACACTTCAAAGTTAAGATTAAATTCTTGTTTTGTACTTTAATAAGTACAAAACAAGAATTCAATATCCAAAAGCTCTAGAACTTTCTGAAGTACTACACCTCAGCAGCTAGGAAGGTAAGAAAGCAAACTGTATGAATTTCTGATCTTTTGGCCTGCTCTTTTTGTTTTGCAATTTCCGTTTTGATAAATTAGAATCACATTTAAATTGTGTCTTTTTCTTCATTAAAATCTCATCTGTTCTGAGTTCCTGCATCTGTGTACTTCTGCCATCTCTGATTTTTGAACTTGCCTTCATGATATTGTGCTATTAAGAAATTCTGAAAGTAAAGATGAAAAAACATGAGTGTGGCTTGAATGCTAACACTGACTTGATTTTCACTTTTTAATTACATTTTGCATTAATTTTGCATGAGGTAAGAATTTGAAACATATTAGATAGAGCAACTCATCATAAGTATGGAAAACTATAGGTTTACAGATGGTCCTGTCCTACACGTAGGCTCTTCTGTATTCCTAAAAGGTACTTCATTAAAAATAGCTGTTCACCCAGATGGAAGGCAGATGTCAAAAGCAGACAGCAGATCACTGCAGTAAAAGAATAGGAACCAAAATATGAAAACATAAAATAATTGTCTGTGTGAGAGAGTACATGGATTTGTGGAGCTGAGGAGAGGAAAGTTTGAAGAGAGCAGGGAAGGAAGGGATGTAAGAAAGACTAAACAGGCAGATGTCTGGTAATGAGGACCACGGGTGGAGGCAACAGCATTTTCCAGGATGGGCTGGAAGTCGATCACAGGACCAGCCCACACAGCAGCAATAACAAACATAGAAGCATCAGGCATCTCATTTTTCACAGAGCCAAATGTTAAAGGCCACAGTCCCGAAGCTGATGGAAGGAGGGAGAGGAAGGCAGACCTCAGGCAGGACAACTGTTAATGTTTTAATACAAACGGAAGTTCATGTGATGAAATTATACTGACAAGAACAGTTTAACTGCAGTCAAATTATATTCCTAGTCTTACCTTTCTTCCCTTTTTCCAACAACCTTTTATTAAAATCAAACACTGAGAAGCTAATTTGTATGTGATTCATGCAGATCTTTTCTTCTTTGCCTCTCATTTTTATTCCCACACAGAGAGGCACAATACTGCTCACACTGATATAATTGAAAACACTGCCGCTGAATTCGGTAGGAGCAGCATCCAGCATAACATAGGAGGGTTGCTCAGTTTCCATGGGATATCCATTGTTTCTATTCTGTTCCAGGATCAGGGAGGCCTGCTACAGCAGCACAAAGTACCACATAACAATTACAGCGTTAAAGGCCGGCACATTGCAATCACATCCCAATTGTCAGCCCTAGAGTACAGCAGTGCTTCAAGCAAAAGCTGCTCTGCTGCAGAGTAATGCTCGAAGAATAGAAGTAACTGGGTGGTTTTGTTGTACAAGAATGTATGCAATGTCCGATTTTCTACAGGACAGCATCATCAGGAGCTATCTGAATCATCATGTTCATTCCAGTTAGGGCTTCATGCAGTTCAAATTCATGTAATTCTTCTATGAAGCTACCATGTGAATTCCATAAACTCACAAGGCAACAATGCTTGGCTTTCAAAGCATTTCATAAAAAGCTGCAGAGTCCATTTCAAGCCATGGAAATGAATGGTTATTTTGACAGCCAAGGCAGTGATGCTG
Organism: Rhipidura dahli; assembly: GCA_013399225.1. Taxonomy (NCBI): domain Eukaryota; kingdom Metazoa; phylum Chordata; class Aves; order Passeriformes; family Rhipiduridae; genus Rhipidura; species Rhipidura dahli. Next base: position 5,955 of record VXAC01001102.1, on the reverse strand, counting down.
AGATGCTAAGAACTACTTTCCACATCATTAAACATAGCCTTTACCCCTTGCTAGAGTAGCTGGTAAAAAAGGGCAGGCAGCTTTTTGTCATGACAGCTTTTCAATGGTTCATTTTATAGGGTATTAATCATGAATGTTTTTTCCTCTTTCAAAAAATTGGTTTTGTTTGCATAATGGACCAGACATATTTTTTGCCAAACTGGCATACTGTGATAGACACCTGAATTAGTGAAGCTTATTGAATTTGAGACTGGGTATTCTAACCTTCCAACACTTCAGCCAGTCCAAAATGTGCCCACTTTCCCAGAGAGATTCTCACTATAACGCTACTCAGCAATCAGGGGGGATGCCTCAGCATACCTCTTCTTAATAATAAATGTCAGTTTAACAGTCCTCATGATTTACCTTCAATAGAATCACTACAATTCTCATGAGCGCTAACGAGAGCTTGACAAGCAGATGATTCAAACCTGGAGCTCTTTACAAAGAATGAAAACCATTCTCTGAATCTAAGGACTTGATTTGCGAAATTCCCTTGTTCAGCCTTGTCACAAGCGAGGGAGGAGTGCTGAATATCAAGACCTTTTTATTCATACACTAACTACACTCACAAGATGGTCTTGTCTGCACAAAATTAAAAACAGTCATGAGAGTGTATCACTATCTCCTAGTCTTTTCCATCTCCATTACTACCTGTTTGCTGGAATTGATTTTCAGCCCAAAAGATGTGTATTTTGCTTAGGAAAAGCCCTGGACAGGATAGGTGCTCCAGAATAAATCTGTGCATGCTTTGCTCCACTTATAAGTGACCTGATCAGGGTGACCTGCTCCCTGAACAGGCACTTGGACCTACACTAGGACTCCAGGGGAAATGAGAACTAAGACTGAATTTTCACTATGTACATCTGTAGTAGGATTGGAGTACGAAGAAATAATTTGACAGCAGACTTTGGCTACCCATTAAAGTCCTTAGAGACCTTTTCTTTGAAGGAAACAACATGTTTGTCTATAGAGCTTAGCACTGGATAACAATGAAGACAGACAAGGAATGCCATATGAACCTAAGTCACAGTCAGTGTGCAAGCTGCACTATGTGCTCAGAAAAACAATTGTCTTATGGCATGAAAAAAATGAATTTTTCTGTATTTATTAATACAGGAACATGGTTGCTAAAAAGAAATCTCAGAGGATGATAAATAGGTTGTCTTTTTTGTATAATTAGTGAGTATGATACAGTTAGTTTTGTAGGCTTAGAAGATGAACATAGGAGATCTGAATTCCATTAATTTCCTGGCTATTGTAATGGTACAAATAAACAGAATTTTCTACACCAGGGAACACACTCAAAGGGTCAAATCCACCAGGATATTTTGGTACTGATTAAGAAGATATTGTAAAAGCTGTCCATCTATACCCAGGCTGAAAAGCACCTAAAGAAAAGAACATTTAGTACCATTTTAAACATTAACTTTAAAAGGTGACAGAAAGTGCTGGTGCTCTTGAGGACTATAAAATAAAGGCTTACTGTTATAAAGAGTCTGGCATTTACTTCACATCTGCAGAAATTCACAACTTTCTCATGGGGAAGATTTTTTTCTTTTAAAAAATTGAATGCAATTTAAACTGACATTATTGCAGTTCCAAATTTCCACCAAGAACCTTCTATGGAGAATTACATGATATAAGATTGTAGGACCATAACCATAATTATCAAACATATACAGGCTAGAACCATGTTTTCACACAGCTACACTGCTGGCAGAGCTCCTAAATGTCTCAACTCAAATATTCACTTATATTTAAAGGAAAATCATTCATTTGCAGTATTTTTAATGATGATAGGTATGCACTAAGTGGAAACAAAACAAAAATGCTGAAATTCTTGCTTGCAAAATAAGTATTTGGATATCCAGGACAGAAACGTCATCCTGCCATGTGCTCATCCTCTGAATCCCGCAGCACAAACTGCTGTTGTTTTCTGGTACAACTACTCTGTCATCATCTGACTAAGTAACACTTACTGACAGGTTTATTATCAGAGTCAGTCCCTCAGTAGTGTGCTGTGTCCACGTGCAGTCTTGGTCTCCTGGTAGAAAACTGTAGCTGGTGATCTTTGCAAGGATGCTTGGCTGCAGGAGTGCCGGGGCTGGTGACTTCACCTTGGAGTGACAGCAAAAAACTCAGGTTGACAAAGTGCAACTGGATATATTTGATAACAAATCATTTAGATTTTGCTTTAGAATTTTTATGGAAGTGAAATCCCATCAAGATTTTTGTATCTAGGTTTAAAAACACCCTAGTACTTTCAAGGCTGCAAGCCTCAACACATTGTGAACAGTTTTGAGAGCTGTGAACCTTCCCTCTGTCAGTAAAATGTGAAGGGTGGGAATGCTGACACTTTCCTATTCCCAGCCACCATAACCATTCACAAGCACAATGCTAGCAAGGTCTTAGCTCCCTCAGCCAGTCCCAAGTCTGTCCTGCCTTTTTCTACAATATAACTGGACAAAGAATAGTTCTGTTCCATCTGTGTGCTGAAAAGTGGGGTGAGAGGATCAGGGAAACACAGGGAGATGCTCAAAATATTCCTTTCCTTTTGTTTCTTGGCTACATAGACAGATGAAATGTTTGAGGCAAATGAAAACCCTCTTGACTGGCAACTTCGAAAACTGCTGATGATATGCACAGCAGGATAAACAGTTGCCTGATTATGCACAGTATACATTGCAAGGCTTCATACTCAAAGAAAGTAGATTAATATCATAAAACATCTCCCACTCAAATACAGATTAGAATTCATGCTGTATATGCATTATGCATATCAGTGGCATATCAATGAAATACAGAAATCTGAATATAAGTGTTTATTCATTCAAATCTAGAAAAAATAAACACTTTATTAGTTAGTGAATTACTAACTTTATTAGTAATTACAAAGGCACCACATGAAAAAACAAAACTGCATGCACATCTTTCACTTATATTTTATGTGATAGAGAAGCACAGTCTAAGTATATACTCAGTATCTTTGAATATACAGCTTATCCAGACAAGCAATAATAAAGGATAATACATTCTCACTTTTCCACAGTAGTGTGGAAAAGTCTTTTAGGTCTGATTGACCTAAAAGATGCATTTTGTTTGTCACTGATTATGAAACATCCTATAAAGCTTTACATCAGGAAATAATTTTTTAGCTATACCTTTTAATTCAACAAAAATCATGTCTTTCTATGAAATTCCATAATGAGGTAAAATATCCCATATCTATGTAATCAACCCATAATTTTAAAGCAATTTTAATGTACATCAACTGTAGTTTTAGAAATGCAAATTAATTTGTCCATCTAGTTCCATAGCCTTACCTAGAACCAGCACCAATAATTACATACTGATTTCTTTCAAATAGAAAAAGTAGCTGTGGCACAGAAGACGTTGTGCCATGATCAATCAGAGACCTTCTGAAAGGTCTTTCAGAGTTTCCTATATTAATAAATAAAGAGAGAAGTGTATCACCTTGCAGGATATGGGGAACAGCTGTGTTTCCTTAACACAGATTGACAAATCTTGTGGAAAAGGGACAAATCTAGAAATGAAACTTCAGCTTTCCACAAAAAAAATTTATTAAAAACTGAAACTTTTGGTGTAGCTGAAATAATTTACTTCTGATCAGAAAACTGCCTGTAAAGAGTATGAAAAGCAGATGCCTTGCAGGATTGATAGCATAACAGTGTACCTTCAATTTTAGATTTAAGACATAGAAAGAATTAAATTGATGGTGCATTTTCTTTAGCTTTTACCCAACTCTTTCCTTCATCTTGAAGTTTCTTTTTCTTCTTGAGTCCTCTTTTTGACTTTCAATACCTCCTTTGTAATCACACAAGCTCTTCTGAGAGACCTTTTCGCCTGATGTACCTCGTTCCGTGTCTTCATCCACAGCAGCCTTATATGTAACTCCAGTGGTCTGTATGTTCCAATAATATTCCTCAAACTCTACAGACAGTAGAAAACAAACTAAATCAATTTCAGACTAACCTTGATCCTTGTTAAGCTGTAAGGTTCATATTTTCTATAAGAGGTATTTGGGAAACCCTCCCCTTTCTTCCAGTATTTTGATTTCATTATTCTGGTCAGCAAATCCCAACTTCCATTCATCCACAATATTCTCTTTCTATTAAAATCATGTTGAGACCAGAGATAGTTTGGGCTTCATGACTTCTAACAAATCATAGCAAGTTCATACTGCAACATTCTCTAAAGTGGTTATAGATCCCACACAAAGAAAATGTTTTCTCCATGAGTCCTTTTGTTTCAGAGTCATTTCTAATAGGGCCTTATTGCAATTCCATTGAATATGAAGTCTCTTCTAGGTTCGTTACCTCTAATGCTTGGTAAATAAGATAATATTGACTGCATTCTTAATAAGAAAACACCTCCTGCTCTTTCAAAATTGTTTTGACATAGAAAAACTCCCTACACCAGCATGGGAAAAATTATCTGAAGTATCTATTCCAATTTTGGAGTGACATAAAGAGAGAAGAGCCCTGACATGGATCTCATAATTAAATAATGGTCCTGCCAAAACCAAATAGAAAGTAAGTTGAATATCAGAGGTGTAGACACATTTTACATTTGCTTATCAGATTTTACAGATGTCTGTTATCAGCCCAAAGGACATACTAAATTATTTTCTCACACACTCTTGTTTTAAAGGATGCAGAATTACTAACTGAGTAATTAATCTGAGTGTGGATTCAGACTGCTATTATTCTATGATATTTTGGATCATTAATCATTAATTAGCTCTAAAAAGCTGCTTTCTTATTGTGTTAGAGTGAATCAGTTGTCAAAGTGGTTTAAATTTGACACAGATTCAGAAGAACTAAGCCAGTAGGCATGTGGAAAATCCGAAGTGCACATATGCAGTATGTCCCTGAAACCAAATCTCCCATGTCTGCTTTTTTTCTTTAAACTCAAGCATGTTTAAGGTACTGAACTTTTTTGATCTTTACAGCTGTTTTTCCTAGAAGTCAGTTCATGGAAAACCACTGTCTCCCATTTATAATTAGTCTCTGGTGTACCAAATTCTGAATTAGCAAGCTCCAGCTCAAGGGAAAGAAAATGTAGGAGCAAAATATCTTAATTGTTAGTCTTTATGCAAGAAAGTCAGCAAGTCACATTTGATGTTTCTTTCTAGACTGCTGCCTTTTTCCTGGGGAGACATGAAACAGGACATTTACTTAAACAGATGGTTGTTGTTTCTGAATTATTTATCATCTAAATCAATGAGAAGCTTCTGATGCCATGAGGGGAAAGAGTGTGCTGGAAGCATTCCTTCTCCTCTACCTTCTCCTCTTAGAAGTGGCCAGGAAGAGAGTCTGCTATTGGCAGGATCAGAGCCTGAAGGGGTGGAAGTGGAGGATGCAAAAGTGAGACCTGAATTCTAGAGCTATCAAAGGAGAGCTTTCTTACTTAAGAATATGTTTCTCCTCTTCAAATGATATTGTGTCCAGTGTGGTGCACATCTATAGTTACTAGATGGGGTTAATGGAACAGGAGGATTTGAAAAAAATAAATAAAAAGACAGAGAAAAGAATAAAAACAAAAACAAAAGAAACCCCAGTCAACAAAAAAAAAAAAAAAAAAAAAAAAAAAAAAAA
>VXAC01001101.1:627711-639300 GCA_013399225.1 Rhipidura dahli | reverse complement strand
ATATTACTGACAGTAAGATTTGGAGGCTCCAAGGATTCAATATTTCCAGCTATACATTTTTTAATTAGAGTCTTCATATTTCTTTTTAGTTCCCTTTTGTCATGGCCTCACAACTTCATGGTGGAATTTTTCTGTTTGTGACTACAAATGCCATTAAGTCATAGTTCAGTCCAGTTTCTCCTGATAAAATGAAAGGACAAACCCATAACTGAAACCTTGCTTTGCTGACCCTATCTGCAGAGTGATCCTTGATTTGATTAGCATTTTTTCACATCCTCTTCATTCTGTATTTGTTTCTGAAAGACATGGGAGATGACATTGCAAACAGATAAAAAGCTGAGTGACACATACATTTCACATACATATGGATGCAATCCACACTGAAATGCTGCTTGTTTGTTTGTTTTAACAATGCAGGAGGCTATAGCTACAAAGATAACATCAGGAGTTCTTCTAACACTGATTTTGCTATGATTTTGGTCAAAATGAGCAAAAAGGAAGCTTTAAAGAATTTTCTGCTCTTTAGAAAGATTCACTACTGAATTAGTTTTCATGGTGCCAAGAAAACTAACACAAAAAACCCCCAAAGTTGTCAAAATGTATAAAATCACCACAGAGGTGACTTAGAAGTCTGTGCTCAAACCAGATCCATTTGTTTAGGAAATCCATTTATGCAAAATAAATATTTCAGGAAGTTGCCTTGTTTTGAAAGTCATAACAAAAGATTAAGAACAATGCATATTTGAATTTCAAATATATACAAACAAATTTACATATATGCAAAAAGTGTTCCAGCTTTCCTGGAACTCCAGAAGTTTCACCTGTATATGTCAACAAATAGGTGTTATATAATTCTGACAAAGAAATTAGTATTGTTTCTGAGTCCTACCAATCAATTAATGTAATTATATTATATAGAAAATGGATAAGAACAGCAACCTTAACTCATGATTCCTCTGAGAAACAGAGAGACTTGACGACTGAAGTAGAGATTATAGTGATGCAGAAGTCACCATTAACCTTGGCAAGGTCAGTGTTTCTTTTTGTAAGTCAGTGGCAAAGTTAAAAGATTCCTGGAGTCACGACATACAGTCTTCAGTTTTAATAACACTAAAGCCATCAAAAATACTAACTCAATTTTCTTATTATTGGTGCAGGCAGTCATCCAACACTAAGCTTCTGCAGTAGGCTGCCTTCAATTATTAAGCAGTAAAAGGTGGCAGGTCTTTATCAGGAACAGAGATGAAAGAGAATACTCTGCTTTAATACACGAAGGGAGAGACATGTTGCTGAACATAATGAACTGTATACTATGTGGAGTACATCATAATGGGCTTTTTATTTGGGTTACATGTGGAAGATGAAACAAATATGTTCATACATTCCAGAGACATCTTTTCAAAACTTCAAATCATCTCATTTCATTCACTCTGGATAACATTTTACATCTGATAAAGCATGAGATCATTCAGCAGATTAGGTCACACTGCCTCTTTGAAGACTTTATGGATTATTCAAAGGAGAGAGACTTACATGTCCTGAAAACTGTAAGTAAAAGTGAAATGTGCGTGATAAAAGCCTTGCCTCAGTTCTGCAACCTTACTTAGGTTTAGCTCCCAGGAGATTTTCAGGAATGCCTGTACCCTGCCCAAAACACAAGGACTGCAGAAGCTGCAGCTGTCTGTCAGAAGGATGCTTTTCAGGTGGTAGAAGTTATCTGTGAACCTCTCCTTCCGGTCAGCTGCCATTAGAGAGAAAGCAGCAAGAAGAACAAAAGCCATGGGACAATATTGCACTGGTCTGTGCTTCATGAAACACTTTATTTCAGTATATGACTGACTACAGCATATGTAAGTTAGCAGAAATTATTTGACCTATAAGACTTGAAGATTAACTAAAAATAAGGGTTTTGAGCAAATTTAAAAAACTATGCAAAAACTTCAACATTTCTGAAGTGTTTTGATTCCAAATCTTCAGAACAATGACCCGCATTTTGAAGTTTAATTTCAGTGGTACAAAATGATGACATGAAAAGACACTTATTGAGACTTGAAATTGTGTCTCATGTCTACAATGTGTTTATAAGAGCTGGCCAACTGCACCACCATGTAGACATTAACAGTAGAAGATTACAGATGGTTTCTGCTTAGCATTTGTTTGCAATAACAAAGTGTAAGTCAAGTTGTATTTTGTGCTGCATTTTAAACAGCTGTTTAAGACCCACTACAAAATCTAAAACCAAGTACGACTTAGAATATAACATGCCTTGCTTTTCTCAGAAAGAGTCAGTTAACTAGGGGATGTTTTGATTACTTTAACTGGATATCATTTGTACATCTTGGTTTGCTAAGAAAATTAGACTTGCAGCTCAAGCTTTTCCTGCCTATCATTGAGATCCCCTCTCTTCTGCCAACTAATTGCAATAGAACCTGATGAGAGCATAAGTCCCAGGGATATTAGATTCCATGTTTTGTTAAAAGAGACAGATGAGCAACAGAAAAGCTGAGTACTCAGATGAGGGAAAAGGAGGAAGAGCCTATGCATTATATACTCAGTTTGCTGAGCAATCTGCCTGTGCATCACTCCAAATCAGCTACAGCATATTGCCCAGGTGGCCTACATGGTGTTCAGGTAGCCAAAAAGGCCAGTGGCATCATGGTTTATGTTGTGGTTTTACCCCAGCCAACAAACCCCACCAGCCCGCTCACTGCCCCACCACCACTGGGATAGGGGAGCAAATCAAAAGAGTAAAAGCTGGAAAACTTGTGGTTTGAGATAAAGACCCAGAGAAAGCAAAACCAAAGAAAGAAAAACAAGGAATTCAGTCAGTGTTTCCCATGGCAGGCAGGTGTTCAGCCATCTCCAGGAGAGCAGGGCCCCATTCCACATAATGGTGGCTTGTGAAGACGAATCTGATCACTCCAAATGTCTCCCCTTCCTTCCTCCCCCCACACTGAGCACGATGCCACATGGTCTGGAAGACCCCTTTGGTCAGTTGGGGTCACCTGTCCCAGCTCTGTCTCCTCCCACCCTCCCAGGCACCCCCAGCCTCCTGGCCACTGTNGGGTCACCTGTCCCAGCTCTGTCTCCTCCCACCCTCCCAGGCACCCCCAGCCTCCTGGCCACTGTGGCCGTAAGAAAAGCAGCAAAGGCCTTGGCTCTGTGTGAGCCCTGCTCAGCAATAACAAAAACATCTCTGTGTTATCAGCCCTGTGTTCAGAACAAATCCAAAATACAACCCCACGCCCACCACTATGAAGACAATTAATTCTACGTCAGTCAAACCCAGCCCAACTGGTGAGGCCAGCAAGACCAAGGAAGCCACCACTCCTCTGTACTCCACACTGGTGAGGCTGCACCTGGAATCCTGTGTTCAGTTTGGGCCCCTCCTGACAAGGAAGACACTGAGGTGATGGATAGTGTCCAGAGAAGGGCAATGGAGCTGGTGAAGGGTCTGGAGCACAAGTCCTGTGAGGAGCAGCTGAGGGAGCTGGGGGGCTCAGCCTGGAGAAAACGATGCTCAGGGGAGACCTCATTGCTCTCTACAAACTCCTGAAAGGAGAGTGCAGCCAGGTGGGGATCAGCCTCTTCTCCCAGAGACAAGATGTTGCAGTCTGGTTTAAACCCAGAAGAGCAAAGAAAGTTAAGTGTCTATGTATAAAACAGGAAGAACTTTGATGGCTCAAAATAAACCCGAAAAATGTGATTGAAATCAAAGGAGGGTAGGTGTTGGTACCAAAAAATTGATGTGCTTTATTTAATAGTAAAAGAGACAAAGAGAAAGAAAGAGAAAAGAAAGAAAGAAATAGAGAAGGAGGTGTGTGGGGGTGGGGGGAGACAGAAAGAGAGGTGACAGGGGTCGGTAGAAGCATTTCACCCATCCAAGGGTCCCAACGATGCCTTTCTAGTTGCTCCCCTCCATCTGCTCTTCTGGTGCTGAGGGTCCCCCCCCCAGGTCACACGCTGCCACATGCCAATAGTACAGAACCCCATGGATTAATACAGGCTTTGGGCAGGTGGGAACACCTGTCCACGTGCCTCCCCTTCAGGGGCCAGTTTGACAGTGTCCCTTGCAACACTGGGGATTTGTTAAATCATCTCTGGGGCTCTGGTGCAGGGTCTGGGGACTCCTTTGGGGGGCCCTTTGATGGGCCATGTCACCCCCTCTGTCCTTCACATGGATGCAGCTTCTCCCCGGTGAAGGGCCCCTCAGCTGGGCTCCTCTGCACATCAGAGGAGGGGCGGTCACTGCACCTCTGACCAGAGGCTTTTCCAACGCACACCCAAAGCCTCTCTCCTCCCACCCTTTGGAGCCTGGCAGCTGATAGCCCTGGGGCTGTGCTCTCCACCCCAAGGTGCCAAGCCTGATCCCTCTGTGTGTATGCTTCTCCCCCAGCCCAGGCCTAAGTCACTTTATCTTATCTCCATCAGCCAGCGGTGTAAGGCTCCAGTCAAGGCATAGTGGTCTCCTCTGCAGCTTCTCTGATACAGTTCTAAACATCCTTCACGAAAATGTTTAAGTCATAAACCATCATATTTCAGTCTCTGACACAAGAGATGAGAGGAAATCACCTTTAGCTACACCGGGGGAAATTTAGATTGGATATTAGGAAAAATGTCAGCGTGGAAAGGGTTGTGAACCACTGGAACAGAGAAGTGGTTGAGTGCCCAGTCCTGGAGGAATCTAAAAGACGTGTAGATGCTCTGCTTTGGGACATGGTTTAGTGGTGGACTTGGCAGTGTTAGGTTAATGGCTGGACTTGATAATCTTAAAGGTCTTTCCCAAACTTCATGATTCTGTGGTTTTACACTGTTAGCACAAGAAATGAAAAATCAGAGTAGGGATGAGAGGCTTTAAGAACATTGCAATATGGGGACAGATAATGGGGAATGACTTCACTTTGATGTAATGCACACAACTTATGTAAGCACCTGTCTCTTCATATAACAAACTTCTGATACCTTAAGTAGTCACAGATATGCAAATATGGCATTTTTACTGTCACTGCTACTTCAGCACATCAGAATTCACCCAGCTGAGTACACTATGTGTTCCAACATAATAAGGAAAGCTGAAGATCAGTAAAGAATTGTTCCTCTGGCTATTGGAGCAGAGACTCAGGCTACACCATCCCCTGGTGGTTCAGATCATATAAATATTAATTCACTCTCAGGCTTTTGAAGTGAATAACCTAGTCCTGAAATGAAACCTGGTCAAATTATGGAGATAATTTGCTCAAAAACCTTTTCTAAAAAGCAACTGGAACAGGACTTTACTGGGTTAGGCTGCCATCACCTTACACCACCTGTCAACTTAATCCCAGGGCTTTGCACTTCAGATTTTTTCAAGGCCCTTTTCCCATAGACAGAAGGATGCAGCACAATCTCATCTTATTAAAACACTGTCCCAGTAAGCTGTATTACAGCTCTCTCACTATTTCAGGTAATTTAAACTGAAATTCCCCTCTCCTCAGTTATATCACAGGGCCACATAGGGACCTGAGGAGACCATGGGCCAAGTGTCTTTATTTACACAACCTTCTCAGGCTTTGCAGCTAGAAGATGCTGTTCATCACAAGGATGCCTGGTAAGACTGACACTTAAGTATGCAAAAATTGCAAGAAATGGGAGGGTTAAATACTTTTTCTCTCCCTCCAGTCCTCCTCCCAAAATGAAAGGTAAGAGGTAACATGAAAAAATTATTTTCAGAGTGTGGCAGTTGAAAGGTAAAAACATGCAGAGCAATTTTCCATCTACTCTGGACAGCATCAGACATGGACTAGATCTCACCTGTCCTCAATATATGTTTCATTTACAGTAAACCAAGGCAAGCATTTCATGTTTTTCCCATTACTGCACCTCCACAGGATATAGAATGTGGCTTTGCAGATATGGGCAGTGACCTCCCTTTGAAAAGGAAATTTTTAACATAAACTCCACAACTCATTTATGCAGACATTGTTATTCCCACACACAAAGAGTTTGCTTTGGCCTGTAGCTGCACTATTTGTGTACCTGCACTGCTAAGGACTTAATAAAGGTTCTCTGTCAGCAGAGTGACAGGAGCAAGACTGATGAACCTTGTTAGAGTTATGTGAGAGACCACATCTGCGCAGCAATAATCTCTACCCTGGCTTGTCTCGCTGTGGCTCAGCAAAGAAGATGAGAAATGAAATGCAATCCAACTAAGGTCAGCCAACTAATGTAAAATGAAAGTTCATAAATTCTAGATTGCTCTACAGTATCAAGAATTTGTTTATCCTCTTCTTGCTGTTGTGGTCTATAGTTTATGATCAGGTCTGTGACAACAACAGTGAAATTTCTCAACAGTGAGGCTTTTCGTTTTTTTCTATTGTAAAAAATGGACTTTGAGGTAACTCATGACAGTCTATGTTAGAGCTACCTTCCTACAGCAAGTAACATTACTAATGTTAAGTGGAGATATCCCAAAACATTTCTAAAAGGATGAACGAAGCCTGGTAAGAATAGGCAAGCCACGTAGCCAAATATTTCTGGGTAGTATAAGAAACCAGCCAACGAAAGTCCTTCCAAATAGAATAATACTCCTTCAGCTGTTAACAAGTGACTCGCACAGAGTTTGAATATAGCATTAAACTGCAATTTGGAGGCAGCATTCAAGTTGTGCATAAAGTTCTGCTTAACTCCTGAGAAACTGAGGTGTTGAGCAACTTTCCACTTCTACTTTTCTGATATTCTGTAGCAATGTTTTTCATTTATTCCTTTGTAATATCCTGCTTTGTGCAAATAACATTGATATAACTTTATGTGACCTCACTTGTATGTATGCATAATATTACAGGACCATGTAATTTTTGTCAACTTTGACCTAACCTTTATTTCCCCTTTACCCTCTTGTCCCTGAATTCCTTACCGTCATATTATTTGTTAGCAGAAGAAGCAATCAAAATATTAATGTGTTAAGATTTTTAAAGAGGATAGTAAAATTACTTGAAATATACACTATTAAGTAAGATTTTTTTCCTTGACTGTAACCAGGTATTTTGGTCTGCTTACAATAACCCTAAAACACAGAAGCATTTCTGATAAACTACACCATCCAGGCTTTTAGCAAGGCACATGAGTTTCCTTTTCTTCTTCTTTTAAATCATTGTTTGGGAACAATTCTGCTCCTGGTAGTGTAGCAATGGCAGCAACCTGCTCTCTGACAGGACAGTAAAAAGAAGGGTCTGCACACGCCAGCTGCAGTCCTGCATGGCATCACCTAGCCCAGTGCAAAGCCTGTTTCCACCTTACGGGATCTCTTGAAATAAATTGTACAAAAATCACCCCCCTAAACCACCAAAACACTGGGCTTTGTTTTCATTCTGGTTTTCTACTGCAAAATCTTTGTGGGGAACATTCCCCTCTCGTTCACACTACCATGTATTTGTTTCATAATCCTCCAAATGCTACAGACAGGAGGCTGCTAGCAGGCAGACAGTCCCTGGGAAAGCCACAAATTCTAAGTTTCAGGCTAAAGAGACTATTGTGAAGTTAGGAAGAAGGCAAAAAAGCATCAGCAGTACAACCATAAGCTTCTGTCTCTGCCTCTTGCAAACTTCTCTGGAAGAAAATATAGACAGGGTAAATGAGAATGTGTGCTGAGGCATGGGGACTTTCCTCTCCTTGTGGCTTTGTAAAATACTGACTTCAGTGCCCCGCTAAATGTTATCTGACAAGCGTGATACAAAATCCTTGGGTGGCAGATGTTCTGTTAATGAACAGAATCCACTTAAAGACAGAAACTAACATTCTTAAAGGGAGCCCTCAAAAAAGCTAGAGAGGGACTTTTTATAAAGGCATGTAGGGGTAGGACAAGAGGTAACGGCTTTAAACTGAAAGAGGGCAAGTTTAGATTAGATGTTAGGAAAAAGTTCTTTACTGTGTGGGTGGTGAGGCACTGACATGGATTGCCCAGAGAAGCCGTGGATGCTCCATCCCTGGAAGTGTTCAAGGCCTGCTTGGATGGGACTTTGGGCCCAGTGGAAGGTGTCCCTGCCCTTGGCAGGGGTGTTGGAATTACATGACCATTAAAGTCCTTTCCAACCCAAATTGTTCTATAATTCTATGATAAATTCCAGAAACAAAGTTGATACACAAGCAAAGGGTACTAGTAAGAGTCTGTGATGCTCAAGGTACAGCTGAAGCTGGGATTGTGCTCTCATGCTCTCAAAAATGTATTATTAGCAGACCCTCTCTCAGAAAGGTGCTGGGTGGTGACTGCACAGAACTGGGGCAGAGAAGGGCTGCTATCTGGGATGATGAAGTTCATTCCTTTCAACTTACCAGCTAACACCATTGCCACAAACTCCCTTCACAGAGCCCTTCCTCACAGCCTTCAGAAAAAGGCTGGTAGGCAGAGAGTCTCTTTATTAGTTTGTCCATTGACATGGGAGGGTTCGCCCTTGGGAGCGTGAAACAGCCACAGAGGAAATGTTTATTAACTTCAACCCTGAGAAAATCCTAGAAGGAAGGTGGACACAGTCTACACTGTATGCAGGGAGGACTGCTGTGATCCAAGCATGCTTGGTAGGAGACACCACAGTAAATATAGTTTTCCTGCCATAACAGGCATCTACTAAGTATTTTTCAGAGATTTTAACTTGGCAAACTTAGGGTCTTATTATCTATGAAGATAAGACACACTTGTCAAGTGGGAGGAACCAACCTCTACTGCAGAGGACAAAGAATGGAACTTCTTAGTTAAACACAAAAAAAGCCTTTCCATTCTTGAACAGATTATGCTGAATTTTTTTGAAAGAAACAGCTTGTGTAGGCATGGGACTTTTTAGACCAAATAGCTAATTTAGATAAATATGAGCTTGAAAACAAAACCTTCTGAAGGAAAATAACACTAAGTAAAAGTAACTCTCTAATCAAACACTGAGAATTAAATTATCATCTCATTCTCACTATTGGAAAAGCTCATTTGACGCAGTTGCAGTTACATAGATTTTGTTGCTAAATAACTGAAAGCAAAATCTGGTCATGGTAATCAAAATGGTTTTATGTCATTTATCAAGACAAGTCAACAAAATTTTATATCTGGTACAATTTTACATGCCAGTGGTTTTTCTGAATTACTATTTTCTTAAGGTAAAAAAAGTTACGTTACATATATACATATGTGCCTATTCTTCACAAGGAATATAATGTACTACTCTTAAATTATCAGTGTAGCAGAAATCTCATACAGCAAGAAGATGAAAAAGAAAAAGAAGCAGTGTAACATGTTTTGCTTCACAGAAGAAAAGCTTTGATCTACAAAGCATATGAGAGACAATAGCAGAAGAAAGGAAGAAAAAATATTTTAAAGTTGTCTAAGGGATAGTACAAAAGGCTTCCATCTTGTGATTAAGTTTAGGAATGATGTTTGATGTATTTTGAAACTCTGATTGCTCAGACTGGTTAAGTTTGTGAAAGGTTGCCTGTCAAACACTATGTCAGTGATATGAAAACAGACAGCCAGAAAATCATCCTTCCAATATAAACATCAACTAAAAATAAATAAATGTCTGCAGCAGAATGTTAGCCTGATGTTCCATTAAGAAGAATGTTATAAGCCATGAAGCAAACTAAATATTGATGACAAGAAATCTGTAAAGAGAGACAGTAGCTTATGGTCAGATTACGAAACTGTTAGTAAACTAAGGAACTGAGCAGTCAACAAAAACAACAGTATAGCCTTGAATACAAAAATTGCTGCAAGTTAACTTTGTTGTGACCAATTATAAACCATAAGCATATGAAAACATTTAGAAATATTTGAAAACTGAACCATGAAGTGTAAACTAATGGTTCTATGCAAGACTCAGAAACACTTTTTTTAATACATTCATTCGAGAACATGGTTCATTGTATTTTTTATTATATGCTTCTATTTTCCCAGAACCTGGTGGGGGAGGGGTGGTTGTAGCCTACCTTCTATCAGAGGATATTTTCCCCCAAATTTGGCCAAAGCAGCACAACACCATTTGGTTTTAGTTTGAAAAGTACTGTTGAAGTTCTTATCATAACTGGTTCTTCACGGTGTTAGACATAATTTCTGGGAATATATGTTAAAACATATACTGAAAGTACACATATACTGGAAGAGGTCCTGTGAAAGGGGTGTGATTTGAACCTAATCTGAAACAAATACAGAGAAATAGGACAGAAGATGTGAAACAGTCGAAGGCAGGGAAGAAATCAGGTGTCAGGGAAATGGGGAGCAAAAAGATGGCATTCACTAGTATCCAGGATGTAAGCTTTACACGAGCTACTGGATCTTTACACTAACCCTAAAAAAGAATGAGAAAGATAAGTAATTAAGATAGATGACAGGTTATATGGGCTAATGCACAACATCCAGACATTAACTATGGCAAGCTACTGGCTTTTTTACTTAATTTAAAAATTAATGAAATGGGAAAATTACATGGAAACACAAATGAGATAACCAGAGAAAATGAAGGGTGTTGGGGCAATCAGGAGCCATGTGGCCAGAGGGACGTGCACTACGACAGCGTGCCGGCAGCAGGGGCAGGAGACAAAAGAGCATTCGGAGTCACGAAAGGGTGATAAAATCCCTACAGCAGCAGCTGGAGGCGGGCAACTGCCTGCCAGAGAAACGGAGGAAGAGATCAGAGACGGTGAACACAAAAATTCCTGGGATACTATAAATTCCTTTTTTTTGTTTTGTTTTGTTTTGTTAACATCATAGCCAAAGAGCAAAGCCGAGCACCTGCCTTTAGTACGTTTAAGATCCCATGTACTCTCATTCGGTACCAGGCTTCTTATGTCTAAATAGATAACCGGGCTCTTACACCCAGCAACAAGGGACTGGCAATTTGCTGACCACACTTCACAGGTGCTGTTCTTCTGGGCAGCCTCGTGAGTATGCAAATTTCAAGTTACTATCTCAAAATCCTGTTGATTTGCAAAACTGAAGCAATAAAAGCCTAGGCACGTACAAGCACTTTCCTGGTGGGTACAACATCCTGTGAAGCCTCAGTGAGCACCCATTACGACACGAACGCGGATGTTTCGCAGCTTATCTGGACCGTGCAGTCCCTGTGCGGAGCCTCTGTACAGCGGGAGGCAGGGTACAGCGGGTTTAGCTCCCCACCTACTGCTGCTGCCCTTGCCCATTTTCCTCACCAACAGTTTGCATTAACGTATCGATGCACAGGCGAGGCAGAGGCGAGCAGCGACGCAGCCCTTGGAACACACTGATATCGGGTACTGTGTTTTATTTTGTTGTTTTCTTTAATTTGGAATAGCAAACAATAAGCTCTGCTCAAAGGTCGCTCCTTTCACAACCAACGGAGCTTTCGATTTTCATGAGAAATTCCTGAACAACTCAAAGACATTTCCCTGCCACCAAGGCCAACCCTCCCCGAAANGCTCGGCCGAGGGACGCGGAACTCCGAGCCAGTGCCCGGGGCACAGGGCCCTGCTCCCCGGGGAAGCCCTCGCTGGAGCCGCCGGGCGTCACGGCCCGCGTCGGTCGCGGCTGCGGCACCGCCGGCTGTATCGCGATTGTTTAAAGGGAACTGTGTCGTTTCAGGTCCCTGAGTCGCAGGTCGG
>VXAC01001101.1:557488-627357 GCA_013399225.1 Rhipidura dahli | reverse complement strand
GAAGAGCGTCGCCGCGAATGAGAGAGCGCTGCAGTACCGGGTGGGCGAGCGCATCCACGGCTTCACCGTAGAGCAGGTGAGCGTCCCCCCCCGCCTGCGTTTGCTCTGTTGGGTTGTACATGAACTTCCCTGTGGTTGGAAGACACCTAGGTGAGGCCAGGGGGCTGCAGATTAAGTACTTACTTTGGGTGGTCAGTCATAAAAATGGTACAGGAGTTCCTTGTAGTTATTTCTCTGTAAACAAATACATTAGGTGCCATTATATTTAGAATACACATAATAATATGTATGATAATAATGATATGTGTATATATATTCTTGCAGGGAGCTAGTTCTAGAGTTAATAACACACCCCAGGAGCTTGTGTGTCTGCTGCAGATGTGGCCATTCCGTGTGGCCTCCTAAAAGCCCTGACAGATAACAGAACTTCACAATGATTGCTGGTGACAGAGCTAGTGGTAGAGCAGACAGGGTCCTTGCTCTTTTTTTTTGCTGCCCTAGCCGCTGGCATTTGAATATATGCCTTTTCTTTTTGTATTTCTGGCTAAATTTTTATCTATACGACAAGAGAATGGTTTTTTGGTCGTAGTATACTTTAATTGGGTTATAAATTTTATTTTCTATTTGCATATTTACTTTTTACTCTCAAACCATAGGAGCAAAAACTTATTTAAATACTATATAAGCCAGTATTATATTCAGGATCAACAAACTGAACATTCCTGTGTCATGCACAATTTATTTGACCCAGTTGAAGTCATGCTGCAGTACAGATGTTTTCTTCCAATGCAGGTGACAGCTGTTCCTGAGCTGTTCCTGACTGCAGTGAAACTTACTCATGATGGGACAGGAGCCAGGTATTTACATGTGGCTCGGGAGGACTCCAATAATTTGTTCAGGTAAAACATTAATATAGTTATTCCACATGCAGTCTCAACGTCATCTTGTGTTTTTTCATTTGTAATCTAGCATCATGACTGGATTGTTCTATGGTAACAGAGAGGACAGTACTTCCTTTGTGGGGCTTCTTAGAATTTTTCAGGTTGGAACAGATGTTGTGAAGTCTGTTGTTCAGTCTGCTGCTCAAAACAGGGTCAGTATTTAATTCAGATGCAGTTCCTGCCTGGAAAACTTTAAATATCCGAGCTTATGCGACCATAACCTTCCATGAAGTTTTTTATTTGAGCCTTTTGGGTAAAAATAAATGTGTTGGCTTGTGTGCCAAAAAGTTCCGGACTAACTCCAGAAATAGACGTGCAGAGGCTGTACGCCCTCTGAGAAAGATGGCTGAGCACGCAGGAATCTGAAGAACTCAAACTCTGCATGCTGGTGTGTGCCATGTTAGCCACTGATGATACTCCATACATCACAGGTGAAGGTAGGAGGGCGTGGAGTTCTCCTCACAGATGACTTCTCTCTCTCCGTGCTCTCTCTTGCAGTATCCAGTTCCGAACCACTCCAATGGACAGCACTGGGGTCCCACATATTCTGGAGCACACGGTGTTGTGTGGTTCCCAAAAGTATCCCTGCAGAGATCCCTTCTTTAAAATGTTGAACAGGTCACTGTCCACTTTTATGAATGCATTCACAGGTAAGCCCAAAGGAAGTAGTACCACTTAAAGTGCTTGAGGTTTTATTGCAGTAGAGCTGTCTGTAGGCTCTCCTTAATTTATCTTTGGGGAGCCATTATTATTAGATGTGAATGCTGTGTGTGAGACATTAAAAAATTTAACAGGGCAAGACAACAAAATAAACCATCTTCATTTGTCAGTTACAAAGTCCCAACAGAGCTGGAGTATACAGTGTACATATATATTTATAGCATACAACAATACATTTAATTATTTATATGGATATATGGCTGAAGCAAAGTTTTCATGGTAAAATAGCTGCAGTGTTGAACATCTGTGTATTCCTCAGCAAAAATATGTCATTTAGTATGTTTTTTCTCTTCTGGTTATTTACACGCATGAGAAATTTAAAATCACTGAAGAGAAAATGCATCTTAAACTTTCTAAAATTCTGATTATTTTTATGTTTATTTATATGCAGCTAGTGATTACACACTCTATCCATTTTCAACACAAAATCCCAAGGACTTTCAGAATCTCCTGTCAGTGTACTTGGATGCAGCTTTCTTTCCATGTTTACGTCAACTGGATTTCTGGTAAGGCAGTATGAGATGTATGCAAACCTTAAATTAAAAAAAAAAAACAGTCCCCCAAAATCAATAAACCCTCCAAACTCTCAACACTTGCTGTTATTTAATTTTTCAGGCAGGAAGGTTGGCGATTAGAACATGAGAACCCAGCTGATCCTCAGACACCTCTAGTCTTCAAAGGAGTTGTTTTTAATGAAATGAAAGGGGCATTTGTAAGTTTTGTGAATGTTTGGTTTAAGATCTTAGAGATGGTGAAGTAGTTTCAGCTGTTGGTTATCAATGGCATTACTGCACCTGAGATTCTCATTCCTCCTTTTGAAAATTTAAGTCCTCAGTAAAGTCAGTAGTGTTGCATAGATTTTTTTTTTAAAGTTAGCCTGTCAAAAGTTTGTTTACATATAAATAAGCACCTTGTTAATGAATTTATTGTAAAATATTTTATATTACCATGGAAACATAGGTGGTTTTATTGAAGTACATGGGACTGCACGCTTATGTGAGGAGGTTGTGTAACTTAGAGATCTGAAGTCGTATTATTGAATGCCTTTTGTCTTTAAAATGTGTTTTGATGGTTTTCACTGAAATGTGGTGTTTTCCTATTAAGACAGATAATGAGAGGATATTTGCACAGCATGTGCAGAACAAAATCCTTCCTGATCACACTTACGGTGTAATTTCTGGTGGAGATCCACTGTGTATTCCTGACCTTACATGGGAGCAGCTTAAGCAGTTCCACGCCACACATTATCATCCAAGCAATTCCAGGTATGTGAAATTGGTGGCTAACTTCTAGCTTATTGAGTTAGTGCTTTGTTTGTATTATTGTGAAGAGAAAACCAGCATCTCAGGGTTTTTATCCACATGGCCAGCAATAAAGATAACCTCTGCCCTACAGCAGCTAAAACAGCATGGAAGCAAGGAATTTATTGTAGGAAGAGCAGCGAAGAGTGAGTTGAAAGCAGGAAAGAAAGGTGGCTAGTCTTCTAAGGTGTGTGTTTGTTTGCTTGATCATGAGTATGTGTTTTGGGGATTTTTGATTGATCTGAACTCATACGAGCTGGGGGGAAAGGGAGCATACTAATAAATATTTAGCAATAATGTTAGAGAGTTAAGATACGAGTGGCATAGATGAATGCAGATTAAGTTAGAAGTTACAAATGAATGATTTCATTTCCTCCTGAATCACATATTACTGTAGAGGGTTCTAAATAAGTAATTTGATTCAGGTTCTGATCTAGTTGGTATTAATAAGGTATTTAAACTGGAAGTCAATTTGAAAGTTATGTGCAGAGAAATAATTGTTTCTTCTGTACTAGTTTTGTGGCCAATCTGTTATACTGATAAATTCACTTGTGGAACATCAGCTTGTGTCATGATAAGGAATTTACAATCCGTTGATTTTTCTCATCATCCCAAGTATTCTGCTGTACTTGTGTTGAGATTTTAGTCAGGGGATGACATTTTCCTGAGGCATAACTTGTGCTTGTATTTGGTCCAGTGGAAGTCCTGTAGGTACAGGAATGTGTTTGGTGAAGTGACCCACAGAACCCAGCCATGTTTTGTAGACTTAGAAAACCTAGGACACGGATCATTGTATTTTATACTTAAAGTGTGAGTAAGAATTTCGTCTTCTGACACTTAAAGGCGCAGCGTTTCTGGCCTCAATGACTAATTTTTTCTTTTTCTGGAACACTGTATATTCCTGCAGCTGAACAAATTTGAACACAATAAAACCGAATGTAGTGAAAATAGTAAGGTGTTTTGTGGCCCACAAGCTGAGAAATGTGGATTTGTATCGAGACCTGTGAGTTTTATATAGGTCGCAGATTGTAAGAAGACCCACCAAACTATGTTTCACTTCAGATGTATTACTGGAAAGCACATGAAATTCAGAGGATGATATGAGTAGCTACTATAAATTTCATAATAAATCAGATGCTTAATCCCAATATTTTATTTGAAATGCAGGTTTTTTACTTATGGTAATTTTCCACTGGAGCAACATCTGAAGCAAATACACGAGGAAGCATTGGTAAAATTTGAAAGAATTGAATCAAATACTGACATCCCAAAACAGAAACTCTGGGCAAAGCCTGTAAGTAAAAAAAACCAAAAACAAACTAAAAACATGAAACCAACAAAACCCCCAAGTTGATCTTTTAACCCAACCTACTGGAGTAACTCTTCTGTTTAGAATTGTGTTAATGAGCTGAAGTATTTTTATTTTTTGTTACAGTGGGGAAAAACTAGTTACTTTTGACTTTCAGTAATGATTGCCCTGCAGTTGTTTGTTTTTTTTATTTTTAGTTTTCAAGTCCCTTGTTATTTGAAGCACTGAAGAACTTATTATTGGAAAGCATTTAGGGCTGATGAAAGAAATAATGATACTTAGTGTCAGGAAATATGATGGTATCTAATCTTCCAAACATTGGTGTCAAAAATAATTTTCATATTCTTTCCCTCCCCTTTCCTCCTTTTCCTCCCTGGCTTGTCTAGAAGTGTAAACATTTATTTGAAAAACATCTCAAAATGTTATTTATGGCCAGACTTTTTTCAACCTCTGTTATGTAGTCTGCTTCTAAAAACTGAGATACTACTCAGATTTTTCAAGGTGTCCTGTATTTGTATATTTGCTCATGGATCTTGAATTTACTCATAAGAACTTGTAAAATTATTTTAAATCATTGGAAAGATGATGCTTTGAAGATGCAAGCATTCATTTTTTGTTTGTAACTTCTGCTCTGAGTTTAGTGTGTATCATTTGTTCTACTTTATAGAGAGAACACAGGGTAACATGTGGCTTGGACTCCTTTGCTGCTGATCCTTCCAAGCAGACCACTGTCAGTGTCAGCTACTTGTTGACAGAGTAAGTATATCAAAATGAAATTCTAAATAAAAGGTTCATTTTAGATCTTTAAGCAAGGTGCAGGCATGTTTCTTGTCTCCAATCCCTCTTGATAAATGTCATCTTTAAGGGAAATAATGCCATGGGAAAATAGACGAATCTTGCTTTAGTAAATACAAGTTAAATTGCTAAACAGAATTTGCTTAGCAGACAAAAGGAAAATCAGGTGTTACTTCACAGAACAGTTCAGAGGATGAGACATTAGAACATCATCTTCCTTTTAATGCCCTGCCATGTGCAAGCTGTTCTGTATGACCCAACATACCCCCCCTTGCAGCCCAATTTAAATTGCTTTCCTGGTAGTTATAACAAGTGAAAGATACAGAGCCCTCCTGGTTCCCTGAGGTCTGATGCAGGGTTCATGGCTGACAGTTATTTCTCCCTTGCTCCCTCTGCCTTTGTTTTCTAGTTCTTTTGAAATGAAACTCAGTGATACTGGGTTTAGCTTTTAAGAGCTAATAGTTTTTCTTCAGTATTACAGACACTTTTGAAACATTCACCCTAAGCCTGTTGTCTTCACTGTTGGTTGATGGGCCGAATTCTCCTTTTTACAAAGCCTTAATTGAGTCTGGAGTTGGTACAGATTTTTCTCCTGATGTTGGGTAAGTGTTGTGATTCACATTTCATCACTACAAGTAATACAGAAAAGCTAGAGAACACTATTAAGTTGGAAGAACTCATCTCTCATACAGGCAATTGACACCAGAATAATCTTATTTAATATTAAGTTGTCTTAAGAGTTTCTCCAGGTGAAGTGTAAAGCTTTCTTAAATGTAACTTTTGGCTCGTCAGAGTACTTGGATAGAAGTTAAGTTGGTTTAATTGAAGTTGTATTGTTTACAGCTTATGAACTATAAAAATGGTTAGATGGAATAAAACATGGAATACCTTCAGTGCCTTAATTTACTTGGGTTTTTTACCCTGGACATTAAGTATTGCTCACAAAAGTTTGTGAGCTCTGTTCTGTACCGTGTTGCTTTTTTTTGCTTTAATTCTATGGAGTAGTAGTAGGTAGGTTTGTCAGAAACACACCTTTGTGTAAATAGGTGTTCTTAACTTGCCATCAGCTCAGTACAACAGGGGGTTTCAGCTGACACTTGCTCAAGCTGCAGCTCCCAGCCCACCTCCTGAGTGCACTTTGTGCTTCAGGCTGAGGATGGGTGCATTGTCTGCACCAGCCTCAGCTGCTCATTGCGTTTCTCCTTTTTTGTCAGCACAGAGAAAGAAGTGCCTTCCAGGCATGATTCATCTGACTGATTTTTAGACTTGAGGATGACAAAAATCATGCTTTTTTCTCCAGTGACTCTCTCAAGTGTTTGAGTAGGAAACCTTATTATGCTCACCTGTGATTTTAATGTCTCACTCTGCCTGACTCAACTTTCTTTATATGAAGTAATTGGCTTCCTGCAAGTCCTGTCTCATGCATGCCAGTGCCACATAGATGTCTTAATATTCCAGAGCATGGCAGTAGAAATCCCTCTTTAGGCACTGAGGTAGAGATTATGTTGTATTTTTTGTTATATGGGCCTTTTCCAGGTTGGCTGGATTGCTATGTGGTTGAACTGTTGTCCTGGGGTGACTTTATGATGGGTATCCCCTATCTTTATTTCCTCATATGAAAAATAACAGATTTTGTGGGGCTTGGTGCCTAGCCGGCTTCAAACCATGACAGTTGTTCAGTGAGTTGGCTTTAATTTGCCTTAGTGACTGTACTGATGAATCTACAGGAATAAGTTTGAGTCCAGAGATGAGTATTGCAGAATCTGAAGCCTAAACCTGCCATTGAATTCCTTCTGTGACTTTTAGGCACAGAATAGTGATTGTTTATGAGTGGATGAGCACTTACTGCTTTTTTGTTGGCTTTGATTTGAACTGCAAGGTGTTCTGTATTTTTGCAAGTGCCAATTTGTCTCTAAAGATGAGCTCTATGATTGACCCTGCCTGACAGCTTGGACAGTTGTCTTTGTGCTTGTAATTTTTTTTTTTTTTAAAATACCGTTGATAATAATTGCAGCAAACATGGAAAACTTAACTTTAACCACTTACTTTGTAAATACTGCTTTAGAAGTACCATTCCACTCACCTTCTTAAGCAGAAAGTATGTTTGGTGTTACATGCAGCTAAGATTTTCACCTTAGAGACTTCTTTACCTGAAAGAAATTACAGATGAGTGGGAAGATGAACAGAAAATAGTAGCTTTACTTCTTAGCTGTTTCACTTTCTCTAAAACCATGTGCTGTATGTTTTCTTAATAGTGGCTACTACTGAAATTGAACAAAAAATGCTTTTAAGTTCCATTTCTTGCCTCTTTGGTAATTACTTTCTATCTCGCTTTTATGATCTCGTGTATGTGGAAATGACAGGTTTTTTTCCTTTCTCTTGCCTTTGTTGGTAGCTATAATGCTTAAGTTTTAGTACTTGTCACTGAGCTGAGTGTGTTTTATTCTAGGTTTAATGGCTCCACAAAAGAAGCTTATTTCAGTGTGGGTCTACAGGGTATTGCTGAAAGAGACATTGATACTGTGAAACAGATTATTGATAGAACAGTTGATGAAGTTATTGAGTGAGTAATGCTAAATTATTTAGAATACTCTTAGTTAATGTAATCATATGTAGGCTTGTAATAATATAGACTTATAAATCTAGTTATATTACAATAAAGGCACCAAAGCAGAAGTATTATTGTTCAATACTCTTTAAACCTGCATCTGCTGCTTCCTTTATTGTAGCCTTTTCTCATCAGTGTAACCTTCAGAAGATAAATGGTGTTAATTTAGTTTCTCTAAATAACACAACATAAGCTTATTTAACATCAATTTAATTCAGTGGTTTTTTGTAATCTTTCCTTTATTGATATAATGATTCATTTTCATAACTTCACTTAAAGTGATCAGTGCTAATGGATATGATTTCCTTCTCTCATCACCCCTTCCCAAAGGAAAGGATTTGAAGAAGATAGGATTGAAGCTCTACTTCACAAAATTGAAATACAGTTGAAGCATCAGTCTACAAGTTTTGGACTTGCTCTGACATCTGTAAGTCTGTGTGTGGTTTTTTTTAAGAAGGGTTAAAAAAAATCTACTACCTATGTCTTTATAAAATACGGGGTCATTTTGTAGGCTCTTGATATGTAAAACTTTCCACTTAAGCGCTCTTCCATTGTCATATTGTGTACATGCTTCTTCTTTCATTTCAGTGGCTGTCAGACTGTCTGTGGACTTCTCACTGTATGAGTTAATCAGGCAGTGAGCCTGTTGTCTTTGCCTGAATAGCAGCTTTGATTGCAGTTGCACTGGTTACTTCTGTGAGGGGCATATCATACTGGCTCTGGGAACTGTGTATTTTGGCTGGATGCTTGTGTATTTTCTAAAAGCCAGACAGAAGGACTGTATTTTTCTATGGACTTTAGGCGTGCAGCGCTATAAGTTAATTTCTAGATTCACAAGGGGAGATGTACACTAATGCAATTCTTGGCCTCACATTTTGGTACCAAACTGTTATGAAAAACATATTACACAGCAGAAGGTTGTGTCTTGAAGAAGTCTGCAAGTCGAATTTGGAATAAATGAGCTGTAGTGTTTGCAGACACTGTGGAAATCAGGGTCTTCTGAAGCCACTCATTCTTTAATCTCCTCTTTTCCTGTCTGCTCTGCTGCAACTTCAGTTGCTTAGTGGCTCTTCTGCTTTCTGTCTCTCAAGTGATGCATATACTTTGCATGAGCAGGATCTCATTCCTGGTTATATACAATTGGGCAAAGAAGTAGAGCCCTGGAGTAACAGGAGATTTGTAAATGGGAGAGCACAAACAAAAGCTGTTTCAAATCAGATTGCCATGCAGCAAAATAGGCATATTGTGGATATTTAAGTGCCTGTCATGTTTCATGGTAAATCTGGCAAAATAGGCCTGACTTTGATAGCACGTACTTTCTAGCTTGTCTTCAGATGTTGTGAGTAATTCTGATGAAATATTTATGCATATAAGTGTATCTTTCAACATTTTAAAGTCTTGAAGTTGATTCAACTGCTAGGCCTTCATTCTGGAACAGAAAGCTCTTAAGTATTTCTTGCTTTTAAAGACCAGTCTTGCAGCATTTAGTGTTAATACTCCCATAGAGGAGAGTTGTGTTTCAGTTTGTTTCCCTGAAGTCATGTTTCAGAAGCTGATTTTGAAGAGGGCCTGAAAGGGACCTAGTTATAACTAAAGTGATCATAGAAAGGTTTGGGTTGGAAGGGACCTTTGAAGATAATCCAGTTCCAACGTCCCTGCCATAAGCAGGGCAATCATTCACTAGATCCAGTTACTCAGAGCACTTTTGATGTGTCCTCAAACACTTGCAGGGAGTGGGGCACCTGCAGCTTCTGTCAGCAACCTGTTCCACTGTCTCATCACCCTCTTAGTGAAGAATTACTTCTTTATGTCCAATTTAAATCTGCCCTCTTTCAATTTAAAATTGTTGCTGCCTGTCCTGTCTGGACAGGATATGGTAAAAAGTTTCTCTTCACGTAAGCCTCCTTCTTATATTGAAAGGCCCCAGTAAAGTCTCTCCGAAGCCACCTCCTTCTCCAGGCTGATCAACCCCAAGTCTCTCAGCCTGTCTTTGTAGGAGAGGTGTTCCATCCCTTTGATCACTTCTGTGGTCCTCCTCTGGATCTCCTCTAACAGGTCAATGTCTGTCTGGCACTGCAGGCCCCAGAGCTGGATGTAGTACTTCAGGTGGGGTCTAATGGGAGTGGAGTAGAGGGACACAATCACCTCCCTTGCCTTGCTGCCTCTGATTCTTTTGGTCCCTCCCAGGATACAATCGGCTCTCTGGGCTGTGAGCACACATTGTGGTCTCATTTCCAGCTTCTCATCTACCACTATCCCCAAGCCCTTCACTGCAGATCTGCTTTCAAACCTTAAACCACCCAACTTGTACTGACTATTGGTCATGGCCCCAGCCCTGGTGCAGGACCTTGCACTTGGCCTTGTTGAACTTCATATCCCACTTGAGGAGTGGGTGCACTCCTGAAGCCTGTCCAGGTCCCTCTGGATAGCATCTCTTCCCTCCAGAGTGTCTACCACACATCTCAGCTTGGTGTCATCTGCAAACCTGCTGAGTGTGCCCTCAGTGCCACTGGCTGTGTAATTAATAAAGGTGTTGAATAGTACTGGACCCAGTACAGACCCCGTGGGGGACAGACAGCACTTGTTACTGATTTCCCTTTGGATGCTGGCCATTGGAATGCAACTGTTTGCATGTCACCATCCAGCCAGTTCCTTATCTGTCCAGCAGTCTGTCCATCAAATCCATATCTCTCCATTCTAGTGATGAAGGATGTTGTGTGGGACAGTCAAAGGTCCTGTGAAAGTCAAGATAGGAGATGTCAGTTTTGCTATTAGGAAAAAGCTGTTTTCGAGAGGGTGGTCAGACATTGGAAAAAGCTCTCCCAGGTGGCTGGGACTGAGTTAAATCTCTTCCCACTGGCTGGAAGGGAGCTGTGTTCCCAGTTTGTGCTGATAACACAGGAGTGTTTTCAGTACTGCTCAGTGTTGGCACAGTGTCGAGGCCTTCTCTGCTTCTCATCTCAACCCACCCCACCAGCGAGGAGGCTGGCAATGGACAAGGAGCTGGGAGAAGACACCAGGGACAGCTGACCCCAAATGACCCAAAGGATGTCCCACACCATGCTCAGGAGTAGAGGGAAGAAGAAAGGAGGGGATGTTTGGAGTGATGGTGTTTGTTGTCCCAAGTCACCATTCTGTGTGATAGAGCCCTGCTGTCCTGGGGATGGTGAATGTCTGCCTGCCCCTGGGAAGCAGGGATTGAATTCCTTGGTTTGCTCTGCTAGCACACAGCTTTTGCTTTTCCTGTTAAAGGGCATTT
The DNA here is from genome assembly GCA_013399225.1 of Rhipidura dahli. Lineage (NCBI taxonomy): Eukaryota > Metazoa > Chordata > Aves > Passeriformes > Rhipiduridae > Rhipidura > Rhipidura dahli. The sequence goes on along the minus strand of VXAC01001101.1, from coordinate 616,424 downwards.
ATTTCAATACAAGTTCCTTCACTTTGACCCTGCCCCCCACATCCTGCTGTGAGGGCAGGGAGTGAGTGGCTGTGTGGATCTGAGCTGCCAGCCTCAGATGAACCATGACACCAAAGTGGTCATGGCCCCAAGCCTGTGTCAGTGTTCAAGAACTGCTTGGACAGTGCTCTTGGATGTATGGTTAAACTTTAAAGTTGCCCACTGAGAACCAGCACTAGATTGTTGTAATGACCCCACAGAAGCCTCAAATAAAGAGTGACTACTTTAATTTCAAGGGAATTAACTCAAGCATGTTATAAAAGAATAATATGCTTTGTATCATATTAGGGAGTTTCCACAAAATAGATAAAAATAGTTATTACTAAAAAAATGCTGAAGGCTTATGATACCTGCTTGTAATTAAAGAGGTAAGAAAAGAGAAGGTGGATTTGACAGTTAGAGGCTTTTTTTCCATATGTCTTAGGATTTTTATACTTTGCTTTGTTTTGTTTTTTTTTCCCCATTCACATGGAGTAGAAATGGAGGAGCTTTTGGTATCTTACACTTGTGTTTTTGGAGAAATTTGATAGCAATTTGAGCAAACTTGATAGTCTCAAATTAAAGAATAAAAGAAATGTCCTGGGGATATTTCTGGTTATTTAGTATTTTCTTTCTCTATAGTCCCACCATAGTTTACATGTTTGAATCACCTTCCTATAAATCATTTCATCTAGCTGATACAAGACCATAGTATATATGTACTGCTTTGTTTCTACCACCTATTTCTGTTTGCCTTCTTTCTTGAGCTGAAAAATTAATTTTAAATGTGAGGGAGTAAAGAATACTACAGTATGTTTCCAGATACACGCACACATATGCAAGAAAAAGAGTAATAATAAAAAAAATGGTGGTTTGGTATGATGAAATTAGGGGTAGGAATGGAGAAAACAGGACACAGGAGATGATGGAATAAAATCTTAATTTGAACAATATTTTTCCCCCTACACCTACATTAGCATGGCTCATTCTGTGTCTGCTGTTGAAGTATAAGTGATAAGGTGGTTTTGGAGCACAGGTGCTGTCAGCTAGAGAAATGCAGATGGGTTGTCCTGCTGACCTAATTATTCTTTCCTGTTCAGTACATAGCATCGTGTTGGAATCAAGATGGGGATCCAGTGGAGCTTCTGAAGATTGCAGATAAAGTCTCTCAGTTTAGGCAGTGTCTTAAAGAAAATCCCAGATTTCTTCAGGAAAAAGTTAAAACATACTTCAAGGTAGGGAAACTTCTGGAAAGTTGGATTGTATTAATTTTTAAATCACAGTTTTGTATTTGAAGTTAAACTGAAGGGTAATTTTTATCACTACATTGCCTGTTTCCAGGTGTAGATTGAACAGCAGCACATTAAAGTAAAGCATGTTAATTTTAAAATGGTTTAAGTCAAAACTTTTCAAAGCGGAAAAAAATACCTGGTTGTTCATTTGGAACCACACTGAATAGAAAACTGATGAAATGCTAATATTTTACCAAACTCTGATTCCTGATGCACGTGGGTGTTTCCTGAGGAGAAGTTTGGATATGAACAGAGACTTATGTATCTACTTATGTGTTCTTTAGTATTGACCCAGCAAGGTACATCTCCTTTTCCTTGCAAAGGGTTTCGTTACAGATAAGATTGTCGTGGTTCTCCTCATGTTCATTGAACTTCTGTCTGAATTTTGCTCTCAGTGCCAATTATTTTCTGCTTTTTCTTGTTTTCATCTCCATATATTCTTCTGGAGTTTCTGCAGAAATAAACAATAACCAGTGAATTCGTTATAACACTGAATTGTTCTGAAGCTTTGAATTAGTTAATGCCAGAAAAAAAAAATCCAGTGATAGCAATGCAAAAGTGGTGTGGGTCTTTTGTGGGTTTTGTTTGTTTTGTTGGCTTTGTTTTGTTTGTTTGATTTTTTTGGTGGGTTTTTGATTTTTTTTTTCCCCTAATGAACTTGTTCAAGTTGTTTTGAAAGGCTGATTTATTCTAAGTAACTGTCATCCTGATTGGAGTAAATCCTGGTTCTAATACACTGAAAAGCAACAAGAGACAGTGGCATCAATTGAAATCAGTTTTCCTAAGGGCCTTACTAGTAATGGAGGTAGTAGGGAGCTGTTAAAGTTTTGGCTTCTGTAGGGAAGAAATGCAGGTGCAGTGTTTTTGTGCATTTTCTTTACTGTACAACTCTGTTGAGGGGGCTGAGGCAAAGGCATGACCTGGTAAGAAATGATGAGAATAGCTGGATGTTCTTACATCTTAAGATTACGCACTGTTGTACCTTGTTCTGGGAAGTTACTAAAGCAGACAGGCAGGGAGCAAGGGAGAGGATGCCATTCATCCTGTCCATTTTGGTATGGCTGGTTAAGTTTGCATTTCCCTCTTTAACTGTGTAGTCAGATTTATGTAGTCTTTTCACACAGGCATGGGGGAGATAAACTCATAAAACAGAATCTGATTACAGATTACAGTTGTCCCAAATTGTTGGTGGTGTCTGTCAGTGGCAGATGTGGCTGTTTGACCCCTACATTGAAATGGGCAGTTTTTCAGGTCACTGTCTTTTGACTGGCCTCCCTTTGCTGTTAAGGGAAATGGAAGCTGCTTGAGTAATTTTGATATTAAAATTCCACAGTCTGGTATAAACAAGAATTCAACAGCAGTTGTGACTCTTGCATAATGCCTGGAGTTCTGTGGCAGCGAGGGTGATGTGGAAAGCATTTCTGTGCAGGATAAGGCATGCACATTTTACATCATATGGGAGATCTGTGCATTCAAGCTTGGGCAGGTTGAAAGAGGTGTTTAATCAAACCCTCCTGCATTTAACAAAATTGCACATCTTAGAACATTCTTCAGATAAAGCTTACAGCATGTAGGTCTGTAGCATTATGTACAGTTGTTTAACCTTGATTTAATTAAACTAATGAGTTCTGTGTGATGTTGAGGGATTCTGACTCCAGAGTGAAACTTTGCAGAAGGCTGTTGGTGCTGGATCTTGTGGTGAGCTGCCTCTTCCCCACCCATGCAGCATCTTCTGTATGAAACCAAGGGTTCAGTCTGCGTGGTTGGGATACTTTTGACAACATGCAAGCCAAATGATGCACAGGCTGTTTTGTTACTGCTGATGGAGCAATAATCTGATTGCCCTCAGAATTAATCATGCTTTGTTTTGGGATGTATTTCTGCAGGATAATCCGCACAAATTGACTTTGTCAATGAGTCCAGAGGAAGACTACCATGATAAACAAGCTAAAATGGAAGCAGAAAAGCTGGAAAAAAAGGTCAATGCACTTTCTGAAGAAGAAAAAACCCAAATCTTTGAAAAAGGTTAACTTGCTTTTTTCACATTTTTATTTGTATAACAAATAAAAGCTGGTGCTCTGTAGAATATCTTAAATTCTCGGGCACTCTCCAGCATTTGCTCTGAAAGGGATGGGGTTTTTTATTGAAAATTTGTGTACATGTGTTACAGGGCTGTGCAGTGCTTACACTACAGTGTTTGACTGGTATATTCCATTAGTTTTAACACTCGGAATGATTGATGTCTTCATTAGGGCAGAAGAAAGGAAGTTGTTTTGAAATACCAATCTACTTATTCTTTCCCATGTTAACTTGCACTAACTGGAAGATTAATTCAGAGAGTCCCAGAATGGGTCAGATTGGAAGGGATTGCAGTGGGTCATCTGGGTCAACCTCCCTGTTCAGTCAGGGACATCCCAGAGCACATGGCACAGGATTGCATCCTGAGGGTTCTGGAATATCTCCAGTGAGGGAGACTCCATAGCTTCCCTGGACAATCTGTTCTGGTGCTTGGTCACTGCACAGTAAAAGCTTTTCTGCATGTTCAGTTGGAACTTTATTGTGCCTCAGTTTCTGCCCATTGCTTCCTGTCCTTTTGCTAAGCACCACCCAGCAGAGCCTGGCCCATCCTCTTGGCACCCTGCCTTCAGATACTCATATACTCTCTTGTACCTTGAAGCTGTTAATTTATGGGCCTAAGGTCTGCTCCATGCTCCCGTAAAACTTGTATTTTGTAATTATATTTCTTATATTTTCTGGTTAAAAAGCCAACTATAAAAGTAATGCTGTGTTTAAGTTATTCTGGAGAGTAACTTCAACTAGAAAACCATGGGCAGTCATCTGATTTTGTTAAAGCAGTGTCTAGTAACAGAAATCCTCCAAAAATGTGGTGTTAATCTTCTGAGGCTTTGGTGTGTGACAGGAGATAGGGGAGCACGAAATCAGAGGAGGCTTTCTATTTACAGAGATAAATTGGAGAGTACTCAGAGGTGACCAGCTAATATCTGAAAGGCTGAAATGTGAAAGTAATCACAACGATTTAGCTGCATCAGTGTTCTGACAGAGCACTTGAGTAAGAACTGGAGCAGACTGGGTTAATGTCCTGGGGTGACATGATATGTGTACAGTTAGAAAGAAGCTTCTTATCTACCAGGGCTGGGTTGATGCTTGCAGCACTGAGTGACAGGATAGGTAGACAGGTGTCACTTCTTCAAAGATTAAATTGCTTGTTACTGTAAACAGGTTGTGAAAAGGGGATTGGAAAGAGAATCTAACAAGAGTGTTCTGTTTGCTGTTACATGATAATCTGCAGAATTTGCTTTAGTAGAATATTTGCAAAATTGCAGATAGAAGACTCCAGACTTTACTTCTGAGTTTTTCTGATGTGCATCACCTCAGTAGGTTTTAGATTTTGACAGCACTTTCACTACAAGCTGAAAATGAGAGTTTGGTATTCTCTCCTTACTAGGTTTGGAATTAGTTGCTCTTCAAAGCAAACCTCAGGATACCTCTTGTCTGCCAGCTTTAAAGGTGTCTGACATCGAGCCCAAAATCCCCTTCACTGTGCTGGAGACAACGCTTACAGGTTTGTGTCACCACTGCCTCGTGTCCCAGAGAGCAGCACTGTTGGGTTGTTCCCTGGCTGCTGGCCCATCTGGGACCCCTTGCCCAGCACACGGACTGGCTTTGTGGCCCAGAGCTCCTTTTCCTCCATCCCAGGCCCTCTGGGCAGACACGGCCCTGGATCCGCAGAGCCGTCGCCTCTGAGAGGCAGCACAGAGCAGCCTCCCGGCCTTCCCAGGGCAGGCAGCAGCTCCTGCTGGCAGCTCCCTGTTGCAGGCACACTTCCACCTTGCCCTGCAGTCAGAGGAGGCTCTGGGAGGCTCTTGAGCAACCTCCCAACTTTCCAGAGGCTTACCCAGGTTGCAGAACTCTTGGCAGCTGGTGCAGCGAGCCTTCTTTATTGCAGTACCCAACCATTTTTTACAGAATATTATATACAGGAGCCATGGGGAAAAAAAAAAGCAGTCATTCCTCATAACTTCAGTGCAGGTTCTTCCCTGCTTTGCTAGGGGTTTCCCCATGGATTGATAGGAGATGTTAGATCTGAATTCTGTTTCAGTTCTGTCAAAATTTTACAGGTAAACGCCATTCTTTGGTATATGTCTAACAGATACTTTTCTTCAAAAATTACCAGCAAGTGTCAAGACTGTATAATTTTGATTCAAAAAATGACCTGGTTTTGTGAAAATTCTAACATATATATTTTAATGGCCTAGCTTAGGAAGAATGTACAGTGCATGAAGCTGCTTTCCTCAGCTTTTGAAGTGATGAAGGCAAAAATAAGAGGGAAAAACTTTTTTACTTGTTCAGAAACAAATTATTACTTTTTTTATTTGAATGTTACCTCTAAAATACAACCTCTGTTAGAAGAATTCTCTTTGCAAATTGTCCTGGTACCCATTACCTTACCATGGACAGAAACAATAGAAGCACTTTGGTCCAGCATTTAGTATAATGTGCAAAATTTAAACAAGAAGTGGTTCTGAAACACCAACAGAAAATTATTCTTAATGGGAAGTTGTTGTAAGAAATCATTTTGCTTTTGTGTTTTTGTGCTTGGAAGCTGCTGGTTATTCTTTGCTTTTGTTTTTTTGTCCCTAGCTGATGAAATTCCTGTCCAGTACTGTGCTCAGCCAACCAATGGGGTGGTTTATTTCCGAGCTGTTTCCAGCTTGAACACACTTCCTGAGGAGCTCAAACCATATGTGCCACTCTTCTGCAATGTCATTACCAAGTGAGAGGTTTACTTTCTTACAAGCTGAAGCAACAGGCTGTAATATAGCTTGCCAAAATACTAATATTGCCTTTAATAATTCCAACATCTGTTCTTTTATAAAAGGGAAATGCTGATAAGTTGGTTTCCTGCAGAAATTTTTCTTTATTCCCCAGAGTTGCCAAATTGTTTCCCCTTCTCCATCACTCTCTGCATTGCCTTTTTGCCCAGTGTCAACACAAGCATTCCCTCAACAGATTGGAAAATTTCTATAAATGAAAAATACCCTAGCAGAGATTAAAGTTTTCAGTTGAATAGAGTTCTGCTCCAGTTTTGCCATGTGGGGACAGAAACAGTGACCCCATCACAGGGGAAAGAAGAGCAAAGAGCAGAGCAAGTGACGTGGGCTTGAAGGAATATGTTCTTTCTATTGATGAGAACAGCTCATGTGATATTGTTAATGTAGTTCAAATGGATGTTGGTAACAAGCCTGCACGTAAAGCATGCTTTTTAGTATAGCATTTTAAATTAACAGGATGCCCTTATGGAAAAGCTTGGTAAAAAGTATTCATAAGATATGAACTATTATGTTTGCTTGATAATTGTGTAGTTGCTAAATTAGTATTGTCCTAAACAGACTACTTTACAGATGCAACATAGGTTTTGGTTTTGGTATACACTGAAAAGGAAAGCAAATCTCTTGTTTTTCACAGGATGGGATGTGGAGCCCTTGATTACAGGGAACAAGCTCAGAAAATAGAACTAAAAACAGGTGGTATGTCTGTCAGCCCACATATCATTCCAGATGATTCACACCTGGATGTGTATGAACAGGTAAATTAATCATAACCTTGCAGATGTTACACTTGCGGTAACAATTGTGTAGTTAAGGGTCAGTCAGGGCTTCCAGGGAGAGGGTCAAGCTAATGTGCATTGAAAACTTTGTGTAGGAAGGGACTCCTGCCTTTTTGGTAAGATATAAATTAGATAATTGCAGTACCTTTGTGTAAAGGGGAGTGTTTGATGTGGGTGTTCTGTCTAAGGCAGTGCTTCACTAGCAGCTGTTGCCATATTTTCGAGTGCTCCAAAACATTTTGGAAGCAGAGGGTAGGGGACAGAATGGTGTGGTGTTGCACTCAGATTGCTGTTAAGGTGTTCTGTCACTGTTAGCAGCATCATTAAATTTATATGTTGGGCATAACAGTTCTGGCAATATTTTTTGAGATTTTTCTCAGACTTGCTGGGAGTCTGCTCCCTATGGATCCTGGAGTTAAATTATGGGGATTCCCTGGAGAAAGGTACATCCCAGAACAGAACTTAATGGGAAAAAGTGTGGAATTTTGTTTCTGAATTACTGCTTTCTATTGAGAAGAAGGAATTGAGGAATAGCCAGGCTTGCTTTGCTAGAAGAGCAGCCTCATTTAATGTCTGCTCTGATTTCAGTAGCACAGCCTGCATTAGAGTGATTTTGTGATGTGTAGCATTAGGTTGGCATCATTACATCACTTTCATGAAAAGTTACTGTGCATTTCTTGGGCCAATGCTGTGGTTGTCTTGTGTGAAGGGTTTTTTGTGTTTTGTTTATTTTTTCCTTCAGGGTGTGCTCTTTTCATCTCTGTGCTTGGATAGAAATCTGCCAGACATGATGCATTTATGGAGTGAAATATTTAACAAGTACAGTACATTGGGTTTTGTTTGTTTGTGGGTTTGCATGTGTTTTGGGGTTCTCTTTTTCACTCTTCCCCCAACCATTCTCCTCTTCTTAGAGATCCTACTTTGGGATTTATTTTCATTATTCTATCTCTAATGTCTTTCTAAATTTATGTATTGCATCAAGAGCATGACTATATAGTGGATTAAATGGACAACCAACAGTTTAAAAGCACTTTGCTGAACTCGGGATGATGAATGATTCAGTATAATAAATTTCATTGATGTCCTTTCACATGAGACCTGCTTCTATTCTTTTTCAGCCCAAGATTTGAGGAGGAAGAACATTTCAGAGTGCTGGTTAAGAAGACCGCCCAGGAGCTGTCAAATGGCATTCCAGATTCTGGGCATTTATATGCCTCTATTAGAGCCAGCAAAAACCTTACATCTTCTGGAGAGCTGCAGGAAATGTTCAGTGGGATGGATCAGGTGAGAAATTAATAATGCCCTTCAACAAGGTCAAAATCCCTGACTGTGGAGTTAACAGGCTGGTTTTTGTTAATTCTTCCTGTTGGTTCAGTCTCTGGTCTTTCTGCCTTCCCTTCCTGCACAGGTGAAGTTGATGAAGAGAATAGCAGAAATGTCTGATATTAAACCAATACTACGCAAACTACCACGCATTAAGAAGTATTTATTAAATAGTGACAACATCAGGTGAGTTCCAGCTAAAAAGAAAAGGGGCGTTTTGGTTAAAGAGAGACCATGGCCTGTGAATGTGCTTTTCTCAGTGCACCTCATGGTGTACTGGGGTTTTGTGTAATGGGATGTCTGTGGAAAAACTACAGAAATGTTAATTTAAATTCCCCTTGCTTACAGAGTGGTAGCTATGCTAGCTCATTTTGTTCAGTTTTTAAATGGTATGAGACTTAGAGCAAATTTCATAGGTAACTGTTGCACCCAAAGCTTGTAAGTGACCTGTGCAGTTTTACAGAAATAGTCCAAAATTTGCCTTTTTTTGCCCCTTCAAGGTGCTCATTAGACAAATACTGTTACATTGTGTTGAAACAGTTGAATATAGTTTGGTTTGGATTTTTGTTTTGCTCCTAAAAGGAAAGCAGTGACATTCTGAAACCTGATTTATGCATATATTGGAAAAAGTAAAGAGCTCACATTAAGGTGTTCAATGTCAGATGCATTCGTTCCATAAATGGGTCTGTTTGAAGTGACAGAAGTTGCAAAATTTCGTTTTTTGAAGCATGAAATGATGAATGAAATTACTTAAATATCTGTACTGTTCAAAGCCATGATAGGGCTGCCTCTGCAGAGAGGATACAGAGGGCATTATTTTCCTTCAGAGACATTTTTATTTGCAAAAGTGAGCTAGTCCTGTCTTGTGTACAGAAGGGGTTTGACAGCTACTGTTCAGCTTTTGGTCTGAAAATGTTCTAGGTCAAGCAAAAGAAAAGCAATTGGACTGTAATTTTTTTTTCACATCAGGTGCTAGATTTATTTTGCCTCTCTGTTAATGATTATCAGAGATCACTGACCTAACATTCTGATGATTTAATAGAAAACGTTTGGAGAGACAAAGTGGTACAAATTATAAAAGACAAAACACAAAACCATATTTAAACCCTTGACACGTATTTTTGACAGATGTTCAGTGAATGCAGCACCTCAGCAGATACCAGAGGCATCTAAAGAAATAGAGAAATTTCTAAAGGGCATAGCTAGAAGCAAAAAAGAACGAAAACCTGTTCGTCCCCATGTGATTGAGGTGAGAAATTGTCATTTGTGATTAGGGCACCAAATACAGTTGGCTTGATTGTGTCAATAGCATTGTGCCACCAGAAGTTTGAACTCAGATATTGTGTCCATACTAAGGTATCTGAAGAAATCTGCCACTCATCTCTGTGCTCAGCTGCTCTGTGTTTTGCCATGGAGTGTTTTCACTGCAGCACAGTGGACAATAGGAATGCCGTAGATCAGCTGTTAGGCCTTACCCTGGGGCTGCTGCTTTGGCGTGGGATGTGGAAAAGGATTTTCTTCCTTCCCCTGTTGCATAAAACTGTAACTTCTTTCTTAGCTGAGCTTTACTTGAAATGTTGGCCAAAAACAAATAGGGCATGATGTGCAGTTCCTCACTTGCATAGGAATTTGTTTTGTTATCATGGTGTTCAGGACATTTGGCACAAAATACGCTTGGTTCAGTGGAGTTGACAAAGGATCTGCTCTGTCACTGTGCAGATCTGTCTTAATTTCTGATGAGACTGGAATAGGCTCCCAGTTCCCTACCCGTGAGTGAAATGATAGTTTGTAATTTTATGGGCCTCCTTTAATCTGGGTCTTGATGTCTCCCAGTGCCAGATTTCTCTTGGAAGGAAATTAATTTGTCATTTGTGTAGGAAGGAAATATAAAGAAGTAATTGAGTACCTTGTTTATGTTTGTAAAGGCATGGGTTTGATGGTTGCTGTAAACAAGTTTGAGTGGAAGGGATTGCATTTGTAGTAGTCTTGGTGTAAATTATTTGTTAAATCATCTTTTAATATGCGGACTGGCTCTCTTGTAGAAATCTTCAGAAGTGAAGCCTGTGGGAAGTGAAATGGTTACTGGCTTGCAGATCACAAGGAAATTAGTTAATGTAAGTACATTATTGGGGGGGATATTGATATTACAGAGCTGTTACTGTAATGGTCCATCTTCCGCTGTTACAGAAGCACAGCACTGAAACATAATTCATGTCCTTCAGTTCCACAGCTGACCATTAAACTTAATCTCTTCTGGTCAGTCTCTCCCTTTCCTTTGTCTCCTCTCTAAGTGATTCAGAATGTGAATGACACCAGACAGAAGGGAATTAGTGAAAATGAGATCTGTATTTGGCTACAGGAAAGAAAAGTATACCATGAGCTCTCCTTTTAGAAGAGAGGGGTAGGGAGAGCTCAACCCAGGTTTTGCCTGCTGACCAGTGCTGTAAATCCCCAGCCAGAGTTGTGTCAGGGGCTGGGGATGGGGTTTCTGAATTTAGGAAAGGATAGGGAGCTGTGAACCTGGAGGTGTGTAAGGGTCTGCTTGTGCTTAAGTGAGCACACAAGCAGATGTGTGTGTGGAAGAGGCAAAGGAATGAGCTCTGCAGAGGCCCAGAGACATGAAGAGGACTGCAAGTTTGGAAGTGGGTTTGTAAGGAAGAACTGAGTCTATTGCAGGGGATGTTTGAGCAGGAATTTATACTACACCTGCTGTCATAAATAGTTTACTTTTTCTGTGGGTTACAGTTTCTGACTCTGTTTTCAATGTCTAGAATTTAGTGGATGGATTGGGATACAATGTGATGACCATGTACATGTGTGACACAGGTGGAGAGTTAAGAACAAGTGTTTCAATCAAAGTAAATCCATGGCCAAATCCAGACTCCTTGGTAGTGATTCAGCATACATAGCACTGAGAAGTGGGGCTGCAAGGATGGGTAGCTGATGTATAGTGTCCCTCTCCTGTAGTTTTCCAAGGCAGTTCTTTGTACTGAATTGCTGATACAGGCACAAGCAAAATGCCACTGGTTGTAGGGTAGGATAAGTGTCAGCTTTAGCATTTGTGTGTCTGTATGTTTGGCAGAATTTCCTAGTTCTCAGAAAAGAGAGTTCTCAGATGGAGAAATTGTCTACTCTGCTAACTGTGACAATTATGTATTCTTCTCTTAGGATCCTACTTTCAAGCCATGCCAGATGAAGACCCATTTTGTACTTCCCTTCCCAGTGAATTACATTGGGGAATGCATTCGAACAGTTCCCTACACGGCTCCAGACTATGCCAGGTGGGAAGCAGAACATCAGGGAGCTTCTCTGTGCACTGCACAGCACAAAACAAAATGGAAAGGGTTGGGCTGACTGCAGAAAATGGAGCGTTGGTAGGAAACAATTTGCAGTGCATTTGTCACAAAATCTTTACGAAGCAACTGTTGCATGGCTGGGCCCAGAGAAGCCCTGTAAAGGCTGAGATTAAGTAATGAGGGGCTGCCATCCCCTACCTTGGAATAAATAGCCCCTGCCTACTTGGGTGTGTCCTGAGTTGACAGTCCTACTGTATGTAACAAAGCTTTGTGCTGCTCTTACAGTGATGTGACATTATTCAGCTATTACTAAATACTGAGTATTGCTGTCATTACTGTTGTAGATTACAAGCAGTGCATTGCAAATGGGGATCTGGGTGAGCTTTAGAGGTAGTTGAGACCATTACTGTTGTCCACATCTTCACTGCTTCTGTTTCTTTCATTCCAGCCTTCGAATTCTCGCCCGGCTGATGACAGCTAAGTTCCTACATACAGAAATCAGAGAGAAAGGAGGGGCTTACGGTGGAGGTGCTAAACTTAGTCCCAGTGGCATATTCACATTCTACTCCTACAGGTAACAGTGGGTTTGTTCTTCTTGATGGCTGAGGGGACCACTGACTGCATTTGGATATGTCTTATTCTTGACTTTGTTGTAGCAGTTTTTCAAGAAGAAGTGAAATAAAAGGGATGAAATTAAACGATTCAGTGCTGATGAAGTTAGATTGCCTAATAAACCCACCCTTATCTTCTCTTGTGACCTTGGGAAAGCTTAATTTATCTCTGCTGGTAGCAACCACTGCTGCACCTCTGCACTTTGGTATTTACTGTCTCAGTATCAGTTTTATGTAAAACTGGCTTTCACTTGTTTATTTCTGGGTTTAAAAAAGGAAATTCAAGACTACTTTAAATTTGAGAGCATGAAGTAGAATAGTGATGTTCCTTAAGGTCCTGAGTTTGAAAGTATGCAGCTTCCTTCAGCAACTGGCTGAAATCATCAGAGATTCAGGAGAAAGCATTGCTGGTGATGAGCTAGAACTGCTCGAGCCAGTCCAGAACAGTTACCTTGTATTTGGCTTACCAAGGCACTTTCAGATGAAATTTGAACTGGAGCTATTGTAGCTGTAATCCTCACTAGAAATGTTGTGTGGATGGAGTCCTGGCTTCAGTCGTTTTCGTAGCCCAAAGGCAGCCTGGCACAGTGCTTGGTCGGGGTTCCTAACTGAGGTTTGAGCAGCCTGGCCTTTCTGTGCAGCTTCAACATGGCAGGACTTGTCCTGGCAGTAGTCCTTAACTTGCCAGTAGTAGTTAACCTGTGGCACCTGTTTTACAGAGAGTAAAAACAGGTGTGGCAAGACAAGCAACTGAGAGAAGATAGGGCATATCATAAATATTCCTGGTGTGGGCAGCAATGGCAGTGCTGCTTTCTGAGCCCACTGTGAACAGTGCTGACTTACCTGACCTGCTTTTATTACACCACTTCTGTCTACAGTGTCTTGGAACTACTTTTAGGCAGCTGAACTTCTGCACCTGTGTATCTAAAATTCCAAATCTGCTTGGTTTGTAACACTATCTTCTTCTGGAAAAGAAACACAAAACCTCATTTTGTACAAAAAGAAGGGAGTTTATGATTTGTTTTTCCCCATGTATGTTTGTGGGATGCACAGTAAATTATAAATGAAGTGAGAACAAAGGAATTTTAGTTTTTCATTTTGTAAGACTGAAGTAATTAATTTTTGTGTTTTCTTTTTCTTCCAAGAGACCCAAATTCGTTAGCCACTTTGAAAACATTTGAAAAAGCAGTTGAATGGGCCAAATCTGGAGAATTCACACAGCAGGATATTGATGAAGCTAAACTAGCAGTGTTTGCTGCTGTGGATGCACCAATAGCTCCTTCAGATAAAGGTACATTCTCCTCATCCTCCCAGAGCGGTCAATGTTTATTTACTTTCTAGTTTACATTTAAAGGGAAGAAAATAGTTTGCTGAACTGTGTCAGAGGATAAAATTTGTATTTGGCCAATGAATCAGTTGGTTCTTGTAGCTCCCTTTCAGAAACACCTCATGCACTCAGGCTCTGCTGAAGCTTGGCGTGCATACTGCTCCTCTGCATCAGATGGAGGTAGATTGAGGAAATTACTTTAGGTGTGGAAAGCATTAAATGCAGACAGATGAAAAGAAATACTGGTCCTCAGATTCAAAAAGAGCTGAGGGATTACTTTTCTGACTCAAGGAGGCATATTGACTGTGAATGTCACTAGACTTTTGTGCAGATGTTCTCTGAAGCACAGATGGCTGGCTGCTGGGATGAAGGGTGTTACCCTCTTTGCAGATCTGCACACTCATGATGCCTTGGTAGTATCTTCACATCTTTTCAGTTTACCTACATGAAACTTTGCTTTCCTCACTTCCTTCTCTCCCTCATTCTCAGCTGAATTTCAATCCAAAACTTGGCCCTGATAAATACATTTCCTTCCTATACACAAAGGAATTACAAGGTTAAGATCAGCGTTATTTTAAAATGTGCTTGTATTAACACTAAACTTTCAAACAAGAATACTTCAAATTAAGCTGACTTTTACCTGACAGAATCTGGTTTTGGTCTGGGCAGTTAAAAAGCAATCAGTGTGAGGTACATGAGTGCAGTGCCTGCATGCTGGGTGTTGGTGTCAGTGAGGGATGACGAATATTCTTTGGCATCTGAACACAGATCTTAACACAGCACTGAACAGGAGAGCTCTGTTCCAGAGGCCTGGGAACTGGTGCAAGGAGCACCTGTCCCTTCACGCTTTTGAGTTACTGGGCCCTGCTTATGGATGTGAAAACCTTACCTGGCTGAGAAGTCAGCCCTGCTTTGGGCAGGAGGTTGGACTAGTTGACCCAAGTCCTCCCAGCCCCTTTACTTCCCTGACAAGCAGCTTTTTTTATTATTATTTTGGAGTTAAATGGTTGTTCAAGGAGCCCTAATATTAATTTTAGTATTAAATTGCTGTAGGCAAGTATTTCAACAAAAGCATTAAAGCATTTGTATGCCGATTTCTGTGTGTAGTACAAAAAGGTGATCAAACCTTCACGTTGCACATATATCACAACTGGAAATGTAAAAAAAGTTATAAAAATAGAAGGCCCATGAAATAAGTTTGTTTAAAAAGTTGTTAGAAAGAACCCACACTCTTCAGAATGAATTATGTCTAAGTTTCCTGGACCACCATTATGTTCAGATTTTTGACAAACAAAATCATTTGCCAAAATAATTTGGTTTTTTTCTAAATAGGAAACACTTACTGCCTCACCCCAGTTTTAACTTACAGTGCAGTTGGATATTCTCTCAGAACAATGGCTTGATAGTAGTCAGTCTCTATTCCTTTCCAGTACATGTTCCTGTCGTAGTTCGCTCTTATTCCTGCATGTCACTGGGGCAGATTCCAGTGCACTAGTGCAGTGTGTGGTTTTGTTTTCTTTTTCCTAGGAATGGGTCATTTCTTATATGGGATTTCAGATGAAATGAAGCAGTCGCACAGGGAACAACTTTTTGCTGTCAACAGTGATAACCTGGTTGATGTATCACACAAGTAAGTCTGTGCTCAGTTGTCATATTTAAATAAGTCATATTTAAATAAGATTTCTTCCCTTGGCCTTTCTTACTACTTCCATTATTTTCTTCTGTAACCTAGAAAAGCATATGTTAATTTTATCCTGCGTATTGCATGGTTTAGCAGATGTAACTCCCTCCTACACTGTGAACTTGTGGGAGATGGGGTTTGATTTACTTTTGAAAGGCCCAGAAACTGTCTGGAGCCATGACTACACTCACTATATGAGCTGGTTCTACTCCACTTGTAGCATTCTGAATTCCCTGTGACTGTAAGAATTCCAGTATGGCCAAGTACAGAGTTAAGAAGAGACTGTTGTAATGACTGGGCAAAACACAAGTTGTATGTGGCAAAGGATGCCCTTCCTGAAATAGGAGTATTTTTAACTTCTGTAGCAGAGCTGTGGTTAACTGAATGCAGCAGTTTGTCACTTGTTTATGGGTTTTTTTTTTTTTTTTCAAGGTACCTTGCAGTTGGGAAGAGCACTCGTGGTCAAGCTGTCCTTGGCCCAGAAAATGCAGATATCACCAAAGATCCCTCATGGGTTAAACGATGACTTTGCAGCTGACCATCCACAGAAAACAAGCCAATCTGTGTGACTACAGCATTAGGGTTTTTTTAGTAACTTAGCAGTGCTATGGTCCAGCTGAAATACCCATTGCTGGTTTTTTAACAGTGTTCACCAAACCAGTTAGAAGCTCCCCTTCTGGAAATAATGATGTGAAAAATTTTCTAACCATACAGTATTTGAGAGCAAGAATTACATGCTCTGCATGGCAAAGACAGACCTTACTCTTACTGAAGCCTTGTTCTTCCAATCACACATGAATACTATATAAATGGAATATTTTTGTATATGTAAAACTCTAGTTTTAAATGGTGTTTTGAAATCATGTCTGCTGTTGGATATATAAAAAACTGTCTCTCATACTGACAGATTTCATTCTGTGGTGTGGTAATTCCAGCTGTCTTTGCATAAGCCACCTCCAGTCTGAGCAGTCTGTGGCAGTACATTCCCCCAAGCTGAGAGTGCAGTGCAGTGGGTGAATCCCTATTCTATATAAAGTTCAGTTTAGCTTGACAGTTTGGGCAACATCCAGTCAGATTTTGGTGTGCCATGACTTAGTATTTACCTTGTCACAGTCCAGTTAACATAAACTGCTATGAGAAAACATTTTTGGTTGTTTGTCAGCCTCACTACCCTTTTTCATCACTATGGGAGGAGGGGTGTTAATAATCTTAAAGAAGCTCTGAGAAAAAGGAAACATGGAGCAAGGGCCAGGTTACACCCTTCTGAATCTCAGGTTGCTAAAGCTGCTCTTTCCTGTTCCCAAGTCCAAGAACTAGTTTTATCATTCCTGTAGAGGGAGACAGGATTCCAACTCCAAGCCTAAACCTGAAGCAGCAATGAAAAACACTTGCCTGGTGTGACTGAGTACTTCCTGTAGGGTTAAGGAAGGAAAAGGGTGTTTCTTTTTTCCTTCACTGGTTTGTATGTAGAATCCTTCAAGTCCTATTCCCCCAGTTGTTTAAAAGCAAGTGAACACACATGATGTTTGCAACAGTATTTTATTTCACTTCAGAAACATTTAGCACATCCTGTAACTCAACACAAGAACTAGCCATCTACACTTATTTTTGGGGTGTAAGTACTCTGAAACAAAGTGCAGTAGATGAGTAACTTACGGAGTGCATAGAACAGTGTTGCACTTGCTTGTTAAAGGGCAGTATCAGTAACTGGTGTTTTCCATTAGATGCAAGGGTTTGTTTCAAACATTACACACAAACAGGACAAAATCTGTGTGACAGCTGAAGGTCTTGTTTCACATAAAGTGCTGGAACAATAATTTAAATGTTACAAAACAAAGCTGTAACGATTCTAAAGCATTGTTACTCACAATGTGCATCTATGACAACAATCTAAAGGTGGTATGTTTAGATGGCTCCGGTCTCAGCCTCCTTTGGGAGCATGGCCACATGTTCCAGCTGGCCTGAGTCTGACACATCGTAGCTGGTCTTGTACTTGGCCAGGATCTTCATCAGCGGTCGCAGCTTCAGCCACCACTGCTCCTTGGGAATCCTGTGTCTGGGGGGGGAAACAGGGAACTGAAATACATGTGGGATCAGGCACTGACCTTCATGGGACAATGTAAATGCTGACCCAAAATTAGGAGAACTAAGGACACAGAATCCCAAAGTATTGAACAGATCTTACTGGAAGATGTTAAGCATAATGCCAAATTTGGCACAAAAATGCTGCCCTACTGAACTGAAACAAGTAATTCTAGGCATCAGGGCAAAGGCAATCACATGAAAATTATTTAACAGGACAGCAGAGTCTCCACCTTGAGACTGAAGTGTGAGGAGGATGAAGTAAAAGCACAAAGGGAACAGAGAAGAGAACAATCCAAGTGGAGCTGGGAGAATGCAGGCCCCAGGCAAAAGCAGTAAGGAGTTGGGAAGTGTTTGAAGTGATGCAAGGCAGGCTGTGGTGAGGTGTTTACCAGCAGGCAGTGCATACGTACACAAAGTCTGTTTCACTCTTGAGCTCAGCCACGGGTTGGAAAACAAGGTTGCGTCTCCGCATTCCCAGCAAACAGACTGAGTCATCAGTATTGGCAAATACTTTTCCTAAAAAGAATGAAGTAATTCAGCATCTTTCTTACACTTATAAGGGCAAATACCATTTTTCTGTAATTAAACTGAATCAAAAATTTAAAGTAGCTTAATTTCAGCTACTGATTATTTAACAGAATGATAAAACATCAAATTAGTGCTTTAATAGGGTTAGATATTCACTTTTTAGCCTAACTTTGGTGATTAGTAATGGAATTGCAGTGCAATTAAGCAATAAAATGATTGAATTTTAGCATCCAGTTTTAGATTTTAGGAAACAGTGCTTTACAGAAGTTCCCAAAGAAGACGTATTACCTGCTTCTGTCTCCCAGGAAGGCAGCATGAAACAAAAAAGAACAGATGTAACTATTCAAGCATCAATTCCTGCATGCATGAAAACCTGCAGTCACACTGGCTCTTTTGTTTAAGAGGATGATAAAACAACTATCTGAATTATTGACCTCACTCAAGTGGAAATGCTCATACAGCAGGAAGCACAGCAAGGCACTACTGAATAATAAAAACACCAAGAGGAGAAGAAGAATGTTGACTAACAAACATTTGTATGTCTGCAAAGTGGAACAGACCATCAAAGACAGTAACAAGAGACTGCACCAAACATTTCTGCACCTTTCCGGTAGGTTTCTTTCAGTTTTTTGGAGATCCACTGCATAGCTTTTGCTGAAATTTTTGTTCCAAAATTTCTATCAAATGGTGAAGGCGCTCCACCCTGCGTGAAAATGGAATTCTAGGTTAGCTTATCAAACCCAGCACTGGTGCAGTTATCTCTGCTAATGGCCTGCTCTACCTCTTATTTCCATTTCCCCCACTTAAAAAACAAACAAACCAAAAGCTCCACCCCATAAATCAATCTAAGGTGTTTAAAATTTGTGTTCAACACCTGCAGAATTCTCAAAAGAATCAATACTACTTCTCAATTAGAAGAATGTGCACTTCCCTCCACCTCAGCCCTGGTGATGAGTGTAGCCAAATCAGGAACACCCTTTGCCCACTAACAAGCTGTTTAGCGAGATAAAGAAATGCAGATAACACACACCAAAGGAGTAGCTGACTTCTGTCTCTTCCACAAAAACATCCCTTTGCACAGATTTTCTTAATGAAATCTCTGCCATTCCAGGGTTCAAGAGGCAGATACCTTATGGATGGGCAGGTTAAGTGTACTATGAAGAAGGTATTACAATTAAAAGGCAAAAAGTGTAGTATTTATTTATGTAGATAGGCGAGGAATAAAAAGGAATATCGTAAAGAATCTAATGCATTTTTTCTCTAGATTTTTCAAAAGGGTTTGCAATAAAATCAAATGCTAAGAAAACCTGAGTTGCCTGTGAACAAAAATCCACACTTTTTTCCTTAATCTTGAGACAGACTTGTTTGAAATACTTCAACAGTGTATGTACTTTGTGCATACAAAGCTAGTCTTGTATGTAGCTTTAGGGTTTTATTTACCTGCTGCATATGACCCAATACATTTTTTCGACAGTCAAACACTCCTTTTCCTTCTTCAGAATACAGCTGATAAATGAAATCAGTTGTGTAGTTCTCATTGCAGTTCTCATTTCTGTAACAACGCCAGATAGTTAGCAAATTTACTATAAAGCACTGGATCTCTTGACAGCTACTGAATCACAAGTAAGTTTTCCCTTTTCTTGATAGCAGTAATCCTGGCTTGGAGATTTTCATCTCATCACATACACTCACTTCCATGTAACAGGCTCATCATTTTTAGGATTTCTATAGCAAAGGTCATAGTGTATGTAACACACTAGTAAGAAACAATCTAGAATAAAAGACAAATCCAGTGAGAAAATAGACTGAAAACAGAATAAAGTTATCAGAGCTAATATATTTACTTAGAAGTAAGTTTTCAAGTTCCAGACAGGTCCCAGAATTGCCTTCTGGAACAGCAGCTTTACTAAAAATCTCAAGTTAAAGGAATAATCAAGGAATATAGACTTGGAGTGTCATTCCAAGTGGCCAAGCAGCCTACGTGGCTGGGAATGCTCAGTATCACTGATGCCATCTATTACATCTACTTTTACCTACCTCAGCACTAGACCACGCTGGATACTGGTTTTCATTTTTTCAGTCAAGTGTTCCACATTTGCCTAGAAACAACAGAAGTATTTTTAAAGGGCCATGCAGAACTCTCAAACAACCTTAATAAGCCTACATTTCTTGAGAACTTCTGTCAAATATTCCACAAAAAGCATTATGTGCAAATTCTAATTACTGAGATTTTTGGAGATTCAGGATAGCATACTGTGCATGGTTATTCATCTTGGGTTAGAACTAACATCTTTCTCCACATCAGAAGTAACAGATTTTATTAATTCAAAGGTGGTTTTTTTATGCTATACTGCTACAGCATAAGCTTGATACACATAAAAATACAGAAATTGCCGCTGAAGTTCACAGCCTGCCCTTACTTCCAGTCCTGTCAACAGCTGAGTGGGGATAAGTTCTGATTCATTTCACATCTCTCTGCTTTTCAGGAAATAAATTTCTATCCTTTTAGCTTGTATTTGTCCATGACTGCAGCTAGCATTAACCACCTAAGAAGTGTAAAAATCCTCACAGCAGACAAGTTCCGTATCAGTGCATGTACTACCCCATAATCCATAATCCTTAAAGCCTCAGGGCTTTATTTTAGGAACACCTCCAGACACGCTCTGAATAGCTGTGGCAACAGAGCCAGTTTTTAATAAACCTGACATGCTGGTCAGTTCCTGACCTGAACAGCCTTCTAATACAATTCTCCCATAATGAAAAAATATTCTTCTCTTGTTTTTGGCTTTATTTTTAAACTACCCAGGTCTGTTCATTTAATTTGAATTTCAATTAGAAGACTGAAAATGAAACAATTCATCTAGCAGCGCTTAATGGCCAATACAATTATTTTTGTCATTTTACTGAACTTGGGTGTCAACAGTGTCTACATTCCTTTATATAATGTTATGGCACAGGAACTGGCATGACAAGCGCAGCTTTTAGGCCCAACCTAAGCTGAGCCATCTACTTCAAGTGAACACATTATGACATACACGTACAACAACTTTAGGATCTACTTAAAAACGAGCAAAAGCTGGTGAGTACCTGGAGCTCTCTGATATCAAACTGCTCTTCGAAGATGTAAGCAGCGTCAGCTCCTGCTGCCAGGGCACCCATGTTGGCCAGGTAGCCGCAGTAGCCGCCCATGGTCTCGATGATGAACACGCGGCGCTTGGTGCCGCTGGCCGACTGCTTGATGCGGTCACACGTCTGCTCAGAGACACGAGAGCCTCAGTATGCACTAAAACCCCTCATTTCTTACATTTTTGTGTGTTATGCAACGTTGTGTCACTTACTTAACAAAAAAAAAATTAAAAATAAAGCATTTATAAAAAATAAATCTTTTAAGGAATTCCAAAATGGTATAATCCTCATAACTATAACAATTATCAAATAAACTATTTCTTATAAATCATATACTGAACACCAGAGTAAGTTTATATAGCAACTCTCAACATATACTTGCTTCCTTGCAAATACTGAAACAATAATTCATTTTGGTTTGCAGTGGCATTAACCAGTTGTATATCTGTTTTTTTAGCACAGATACAAATAGATATAATGAAGCTTCTTCATAAACTGTAGTATGAATGAACTTCTTTAACTCTATTAATTACTTAAGTTTACTTCTTCTTAGTATTGATATTAAAATTCACTACATTCTCATCTACACTGAACTTCTTAAGTCCTGAGCATGTATTGCCCAATTACTCTCCAGTAATGATTTCCACGTTAATACAATTAATTCTTTCAAGCACTACCGGTGCATGTTTTAAAATGTTTTTGGTTTTTTATTAACCGGTACATACTTACTATAGGAAGACTGCAATCTTCACTTGCACCTTACTCTGACCAGCATAAAGGAATGTTCTCTACAATGAGATCTGTTGCTTACATGAAACCAATTAACAGCATTATTTATTAGAGCTGCCTCAGAGAGGTGGGAAGTAACAAAGACAGAGGCATTCTCCATTGTACTAAGACCCAGGAATCTTAGTAAAACATTGTAACTCAGGAAAATACAGAAACTTAGGAACTAGGTTACTATCCACCTCTAGTCAATAATACTCAAAAATCTATTTGACAAACTCACCTTCTGGAACGACTTTTTCTACCATTGAAAGTTATTTTAAAGTTGTTGATTAATGTATCTTCCTTTCAGAAAGCAACTAAGAGAAAAAGATCCTATTTTTTGTCTTAGAAACAAATAAATAGGATATACCACATTTTGTGACAGGAAGACTTTTGTGAAACCGATGTACTGTCCCAACTACCAGTTTAGTAAAAATGGAAATAAAGTACCTGGGAAGCTTGTCATCTTGCAACCTGAATTATGGTAACATAAAAAATCCCCATGCCTTACTGATTTTCTGTATGAGGAACTGTAGGTGCTGTAATGTTTGAGGTATTTCTGCTTCAGTTTTTTAAAACCAGAACCTTCATTCAGCTAACTTAAAATACTACTTCAGGCTGAAATTCAGATTGTGAGCAATATGGTCCTTAAAACCATACCTAACAGATCACAGAACAAATAATTAACTGATACATGAGAAAACTTAATATAAAAACTCTACAACTTCTATCATAATACCATTTAAGACATTTAAAGACTAAGACAAGTGTATGCATATATTTAGGTCAAGACAGCTGAAGATACATGTAATTTAACTTATACACATTTTATTTATGTATTTGCATACATGGATATTATGCGTTACACACGGAAGTGCTGCATGTACGTGAATTTATTCAGAATATGGATATTCTGTTATCCTAAGCAGAACAGCATCTCCATAACAAGCAACATCACTAAAGTCTATGTTGACTTTCCGTAAGTTTTTTAAAATGACACTTTTACATGTCATGGGTTTTACAGTGTCCCCAAGCACTTTACTTTCTCTTTCCAAACATTGTTTCATGAAAATTTTTCCAGAATACTATAGCACTGAAACAAATTTAACTCATTTTCTAAAAAGCTGCCTGCAACTAGACAGGTATTATGTGTTTAACTTAGGTTGTAAAAAAATCTTTAGACAATAAATAAATACACACATGCTGATTTCCACCATTTTCAGAGACTTAAAATATTTGTAAATCCCACGATTTCAAAAAAGATTTTCTTTTTAGAAAAAAAAAAATCCCAAGTTTTTTTTTTGCTTGTCGTAGAATGACATTTTCTGCCTTTTGAGAATCGCCAAGTACTAAGCAATGAGGTAAATCAGTCATTGCTTACAGGACTAATCACTTGAAATCTACTTACAAGAGTTTCTATCCTTGACTGTACAAGAGATGCAGTAGAAGCTTTCTACTCTTCTTGCTTTCTCAGAATGATTGTGACAGAAATACCCAGATGTGAAATTGGCATAGATGGACTTTTAATGAATCATCAATTCATACCCTACACTACAGGCTGGAAAAGACAAATCTCAAACACCTGTTGCAGGTTTCAGACATCTTAAACAAGGCATGTGGACTCTTTCTGGAATTGTATTACTACTTGAGCTTTCATATGAACTGATCCAGCTTAATGAAAAATCCCAATATTCAAAATTTCACCAAATCAAGTGTTCTACTATTAGCATTAACTAAACATCCTAACGACAATAAAATTTAAAAGATGCAACCTTTTTTTTTTACTGAGAGCACTACTGAAATCTATACAAACTGTAATCAAATTAGTACCAAAAACTATGAAGAGGAAGCAGCATTATATGTGATCATTTGTTGCCCCACTGTGTTTTCATTTATCACTTTAAAAGGTTCATCAGCCACAATTAGCAGATTTACCTACTTCTATAAATGTCAGGGCAAGGGGGAAACAGCTAAAGGAGTGGTAAAGTACCCACATCCTGCCTATGAACATGATGTGCTCACACAACCACCTTAGGACATCTCACCTCAGGGATGCTGCACAGCAGCTCCCAAAGGCCAGGCCATCCTGTTTTCTGACACAGCTCTTCCAGTTATCTATTGGAGTTTTTCCACTCTCTATGTAAGTAACACTATATAAAGCAGGAAAACAAACCTGCCTTTCCCAACCCCCTGGATCTGTAGGCTTGACTTTCTTGGGCAATTACTTCATAATTAGTTATATGGCGTGCTAATGATGGATTTGATGAAAGAGCTGCTAAGATTTGCTCATTTGTTT
The DNA here is from genome assembly GCA_013399225.1 of Rhipidura dahli. Taxonomy (NCBI): domain Eukaryota; kingdom Metazoa; phylum Chordata; class Aves; order Passeriformes; family Rhipiduridae; genus Rhipidura; species Rhipidura dahli. The sequence goes on along the minus strand of VXAC01001101.1, from coordinate 592,444 downwards.
GCATTACATCTCAGCTCAGTTCCCATTGCTGTGTCTCAAGCAGAGCAAATAGGACTGAAAGAGCTCACTCAACAGTTGTACCCAAGGGAAAAACAATGTCAGACTAAAACTAGAACACTGATTGTTCTGCCTCTGCTCTGTTCTCACTGAACATCAGTGACAGACTTAACTGCTTATACTATACATGCATTTATATGCACTTAATATATGTTAAACCTAATGGAGTCTATGGGATTATTCATGTGTTTAGTGTTAATCAAGTACTTTAAATGCTCTACTGCACTGAGCTCAGTTGATAGTTCATCCAATAAATGGGGCGTTTGTTTATAAAACATGTGCTTTCTTCTTTTACCTAAGTAATGCATAAGATAAAAATGAAATCAAAGAAAGCATTTTATTCTCAGTATAAGCAAATACCCTAAGCACTAATGCAGCAGTCCTGGAGAACAAAGGAGAGTATCCAAAAGTTAAGCAAACAACAAAATACTTCTTCTAAGGTTAACCTTTAATCAGTCTTGGAAAACTTCTGAACTATTACACCATTAAATAAATACAGTAACTATTATGTAAGATAATTAGACATTTCAAGGTCGTTAGGTATCCTCCTCTTATGCATTTTATCATCTTAACTTTTAAAAGATGCGCAGTCTTACCTCCACAATAGCATTCAAGGAAGTGTCAGCACCAATGCTATAGTCTGTGCCTGGCACATTGTTGCTAATAGTAGCAGGCAACACACACATAGGAACTTTAAACTCCTCAAAGCTGGAACGAGCCTCGTAGAGCTGCAGACAACTTTCAAAGGCCTGAAGCAGTGGTACAAGTGTGAGTGAAACATTCCTTGTCTTTAAACTGCTGTGCTAATGACTCCTGGCATGTGATGGTAAATGTGGCTGTCCATTGGCCCGAGTAAACACAATTGGTGAGATTATTTGGGGGTGGAAATATCCTGTACATACCACAACAGTGCACTGGGGTTGCATTGGCACAATGCTCTTTGAAGAAATGCAGAGGATTAGTACGAGTTAGTACAGACTGAAGGTGAAGTGTGTGCAAAGCAGAGAGGTCTGAAGCAGCTGGACAGGAAAGGATAGCAAGAAGCTAGACTGGAAATCATTCCACAAGAAAGGACTGAAAGAACTAAGTCTGATTCATGCTAAGGAGCTTAGAAAGTTAACTAGTAAAACCTCTGCAACTTGAAGAAAATGCTTAAAGAAAGATGTTTTTTAAAAATCTATGTTATCCTAGAAAGTCAAGACACACATCTACTTCCACCAAGAGAAAGGAAAAAAAGGTTCGCCCATGCCTTCAAAGTTTCTATCAATGTCACACATCTACCTCTGTGCACATAGGCTGGATGTAGGCTCAGAAAAATCCAGGACCATGTGCACATGGATGAGTTAAGAAAATCTGCAAGTATAGTTCAAGGATTCTCTGAAAAGCAGTTGTAGGTCCTTGGAAAGATTCCAAACTCTACAAAATATGTAATCATATCAAAAGGATTAGGTGTTCCTAGTAGATGTCAAAACAAAGGTTAAGATTTTGCAGCTGTTTTAAGTAAACATACGTTACATTATTCCAATTATTTCTAATCTAAACTAATCAGCATCTCTCATGATGTGTGGCAATTTTTCAAACTGACTATGTAATGGCTCTCCACCAGAAAGCCTGATTACACAGTACACTACTTTTTCATCTCTTTCTCCCAGAAAGGACTGATGTTCACAGAAGTCTCATTTTTTTGATTTCTCAAATCAGTACAGAGAAACAAACTATTGAAGATCAAAATTAAATACCTATAGAGGTATTTCCAAGCATATCTGCACAGTGACCGATTTAAACAACAACTTAGTAGAAAATTATGGGAAAATCCCCTACCTGTGAGAGTTCTCTCTGGGCTTTTGTCCTAGACAGAGCAGATCCTGTTCAGTGAGAAGATGGGATATTTATAGCTGTAGGTGCATAAATGCAAACTGACTTTCTAAAAATCTCTCTCTTCTCACATTTGTAAATGTGACAGCTCAGTGCTATACTCTCAGTTTGAGGCTGAAAAACATAGCCTACAAGATTGCACTTTCAGACCCAAAGAAGCAGTACAGCCAGGAGCAACAAATAGTGGTGGTTTATTTGGGATTTGTTTTTTTGAGTGGATCAGGCTTCACTTAGGAAACTTCAGTAATTGCCTGGCCCAACTCAGCTCAGTCAGGCTGCTTTCAACATTTATTTTTACTAAAAGAACAAAGACACACAAAGTAACAGTGATTTGATAAAACCACACAGCTTCCTGGAGATCTGCAAAACATGAGTTTCTCTAAAAAGTTTTATATTAAGACTTCTGGAAAACCAAGTCAAAGGGAGATGTAGAGCAATAACTAACGTAACTGGTTAGTCTGCATTTATGGTATGTTAAGATGCAGTTAAGATATGTTTTACTTGCATTAAATATTGCCATTTTATTTGATGCAAGTGATTTCAGCCAACATATCCAATGACTGTACCATCACCAAGCACGAGCATTAGATGATTATATGCAACATCTTTGCATCACTGTGGCAAAATATGAAAATGCTTTTAATATATGATCACTTAATTATAAAGGGTAAATAAGTGATCAATGGTTTTAATATCTGCTATGCTATTATTTTTTTTAAAGAATTACTATAGTAAGGTCACAGAGGGATACTGCACTATGTTAATAAAATTGTTTAATAATTTCCTACCCTTTTACATTTGTGTTACTAAAAAGGTTATTGCCATAACCAACATATCCAAGGATGCTTTATAAAAATTCATGCAGTCAAGCAAAGACTACTGTTTGTTGACTTTGAGTTGATCTAAATACAAATGGCCATTGAAGGTGATGGAGTTACTGCCCTTACTCCATACCAGCTGTTCCTAGGACTGAAGGAGATGAAAAATTAACAGGTTAGCTGGTGGCCAGGGCTAATTTTCAGCTTCCTAGTTCAGAATAATGCAGAGCCACATATGCTACTGGGAAGGTACAGGAATCTGTGTTTTCCATGGGAAATGTGTGGAGGCTGCCTTAAGGAGATCTGTTGCTTTCTTTGCTCCTTGGGATGTTTTTTTCCCACAAAACCAAACCATCAGTCTGTACCCCCTCTTCCTTTGGTGAAAGGAAAGGCAAGATTGACAAAGAAATACAACAGCAAGTTTTAACCTCTCCCTTTTTCAGCTTCTATTTTTCTAATCTAGATTTTGATGATTCCTTTTCCTTTCATTTCCCCATTTAATTCTAGATCTCCTAAATCAAATGAATTTTCTTCCATAATTTTTTGTGGCTTATTCCTCTTTCCATCAAATTTTCTCTAGCCTACCTATAGTTTTTCTTTCCAACTTAAATGTTCATTCTTCCACTCTTTTTACGTTCTACTGCTGAAAAGATAACTTTTAATTTATTCTGCCTAATTACAAATGAGTTTTCTACTCTTCAGTTCCACCCGCAAGATGTATTTTTAATTTGATCACTATAAAGTAATCCAATTTGCATTTAGGAAGAAATTTCTACCTTCATGGTTCTGTTAAAAAAAAACAAAAAAACAACCAAACCTAACACTTCCTGGTTTGTCACATTCCTGAGGTCTGATATCCAAAATAACATTCTATTAATTTCACTAAATTAGCAACATACTATATGGGTATTTTTATTATGGTAGTTATTTTAGTGATGCTTAATTTCATAGCAAATTTAAAGTTCATGTTCTTATCCTGCAATCCTAAAAGATTTACTTTGTATGCCTACATATATAAGCCTTAAACATATCCTCTTCAGGTAGAAACATCCAGCTTTTCCCCCAGGTACTTTATATTTATGCTATTATTAGCATTTTTTCTAATATCCTGAAAACTGAAGTGAAAAATACAGTTTATCATAATTTTAGAACACTATTCAAAAGATAAATCAAATCTGAAACCGCTATTTTAAAACAAAAGTGGAAAAAATTGAACATTTCAAAAGGGTCCCATAATCTATTATAGAATCTGAATTAAGTTATTGAGAAATGTATCCACTATCTGTGCCTTTGTGAAGAGCACACTCTTGACTTATCTCTCATTCAGAAGTTATGTATCTGTTAAGTCTGGTTTTCAATTGTTCTTTTTAAGTGAAGCATTTTAACACATTTTATCAGCAAATGTTTCAGGGTACTATTTACATGGCTTGACAAGTTTAAACAACTGACAAGTGTCTAATAATGCCAACAATAACAAGCCCTCATTACCAGCACAATTGTACTTACCTTACTAGAAGCAGACAAGATCACACAAGTAAGAACAGTACCACAGAAAAACTAAATGTGATCACACTTTGGTGTTCAGAAGAAGTTCTACTGCTCTGAGAGCACTGTAAACTATGATGCATTTATTGACCTAACAGTGTTAGGAGGAATAAGAAACTAAAGATAAATTAAATTAAATGGATATTGACGTCCACCTCCTGCTTTTGTTTACCACAGCCAATTGTATGACGTGTATTGGGCCTATCTAGTCACATTTAACAGTTGCCACAATCTGAGCATGACACAAGAATGAAAGGATGTATTTTGCACTGGCAGTTTTGGTGAATCATGTTCAAACAATCAGAGCAGAAAACTGAAAAGATACCAAGCAGAAGTGTTTTCTGAAAGCAAAAGTCTGCTCCTTCCCAAAAAAACCAACAAAAAAAAAAAACCCCTCAAATTTAATTTTCCACTCAACTGAATCTAAATCTTACAAAGCCATTAATTTTTAGATTTATTCCACAGAAAAATCTAGGCAAAATAAAATGCAAAACCACAAGAAGAAAGCCATTAGCAAAAGAAAAAAGCTTTCGAAAAGTTTTCAAGTACCACATTGAAAATATGGAAATAAGAACATTTTACTTAATGAAGGGAAATGATACCTAGAAACCTAAATATAAAGCAAACCACAGCAACAAGGAGAGACTGACTGACTGACTATGATATATCCCCTTTGCATGAAACAACCTATAAAAAGAAGTCAGTTAGGTTAACAAAGCTTATGAAGGTAAGAGGAGAAGGAAAGTAGATGTTATGCACAATCATTTTACTCACCTTAGTTTGTGATCAGTCATTTTGGAGGGATATTTTTATTTACCAGAACTGGAAATAACATCAACATTTATAACCCAAGTTGTCTATAAAGAATATATTCAATGAATTTTAGTTAGCTTACAGTCTTATTCAAGGCAATACTTCAGGAAACTGGTATTTGAAGGGTTTCTTTTGATGAAGATAAAATTATTTATGTTGGAATTGTAAAAAAAGGAAGAAAATTATGGCATTTGAAGTTGGTAACATTTGAAGAATCCTTGAAATGAAAAAGCTATCATAATTAAAATTTTCAAATACCTTTAAGTGACAAGGGAACTGTCTTTTTATTTTCAAAAGCAAGTTGAAACTCTTTTTGTCCAAGTGACTACACTTTCTGTTCAACTCAGATGAAAATTAGAGAATGAGGAATGGCTGGGGTTGGAAGGGATCTCTGGAGATCATCTCATCCAACCCCCTGCCAAGGCAGGATCACCTGAGCAAGTGAGGCAGGAATAATCCAGGTGGGTTTGGATTATCTCCACAGGAGACTCCACAACCTCCCTGGGCAGCTTTCTCTAGTGCTATATCACACTCGAAGGAGAGAAGCTTTTTCCTCATAAGAGATTAAGCATTCAATTTTTACTTTATGTTGTATTACTGGATATGATTTTTAGAAAAATACTTCTTAACATGTCTCAACTCCTTTTATTAAATCTGCTGTTAGCAGAATAAATGTAATTCCTATTATTAGAGAAATAATGATTTTACATACTCTTAGAAGAGTAAAGATGTTACATAACTAAGGATCTCCTTCTCAAGAGAGCAACTTTCTTTTAGTGTTCAGTGCAGCTGGGTATACTGCAACTCGCCATATAAGGAGTGTGGATTTTTTCCCCTCTACAGTGCAAATGATTATCAGGTCTCAGCTTTAGGTTCCTTTCTTCCTTATACAACAGATACATGCCATCTTATCTTGCACTTTAAAAATTTAGAGGTCACTGTAGTTTCAGTAGAATTTCATGAAGGAATTTGGGATCCCAGACTTTCTCTTTTTTGAACTGGTGTCATGAATATGGCTGTATCAAGGAACTGTAATTCCCCAGATCACATTTCCAAAGTTCTGGTCTACAAAAATATCCAGTTGTAGCCAATTGATTAAGTTTTAAACAATTGTTAGTATGCACACACACCAGAGCAGACTTACATCAGTTATAGTGTTCAGAGCAGTATCTGCACCAATGCTGAAATCTGAACCCGGGACATTATTGGATACAGTTGCAGGAACCATAACCATTGGAACACAGAATTCGTCATATTTCTCCCGGGCAGCTGACAATTCCAGAAGTCCAAGGTAAGCCTGTTGGGCACAGGCATTGGGTGAAAAATTAGGATGAATAAAGTAAGGGCAGAGTTGGGAGTGACAAAATGGGAAGGGCCACAGGGGGAGCCATTTCTACCACAGCACGCTTCAGCAAGTCAGAGCACTAAGGAACCACTAAAATCTAACACAGACAAAAAAGAAAGCATTAGAAACATGCATACATTTGAAAACAATAAATAGAACATATGTTCTCTTGAAAATGAACTACTTAGACACAAGAAAGTGGTTTTCAACAAAACAAACTACTTCCCCAATCTTCAGGTACTGTTACTTTTGATTTAAAAATCTTACTATTCCTGAATTAGGGTCACAGCTACCAGCTTGGACAAACAAAAAGGATGATATAATCTCTCTCAAGAAGCAATGAGCACATTCTTCTCTGCAAATAGTAGGCAAAATAGATTCCTGAATCAAAATTTCAAAAATTCATTATTACTGTAAAAAAGCAAACATGAAATACAGGAAAAAAATTATTATTAGATTTTGAAATGCACTATGTGAGAAGAGTGGCTTAAAAAAGGAATCATAGTGCAATTTCTACTAATAGCCAAGGACTTCTGCAGGTATGTTCTAAGAATTGATATAGTATAGACTGAAACTTGCACTACAGAAGTTATTTATTTATTTTCATACAAAGAACTATAATGCTATCTCATCTCACTAATCCATTCAGAACATCTGTTTAGCAGTTCTTATCACTGTCTTGAATGTCAGCTTTCCAGGGAACCACTGACTGACAACACTTATGATTTTAAACACTATTTGTGTCATGTATCAAATACAGATACAGGCAAATGCACCTTACATGAAGATTGGGTAAAAATCAAAACAGACTATTAATTTTGTTAGGAATTCTACTCTACTTAGACATAATTAGATATTTCAGTGTACCTCAAATCCACCAATAACCATAAGGGCGTTAATGTTGTTAGTGCGCATCTGGTCAGCAATCTTCTCCAAATATTTTGCAGGAAGAGTACTAAAAACCATTAAACCAAAAAGAAAAATAAAAACAATTTACAGACTCTGAAGCAGTAAGAACTAATGACTAAGCTGAAACCATAAACTGAGGAGGCAACACAATGTTTTTTGTTTTACGTATTTATCCATGCAAGTAACTCTTCCAGACAAGCAATAAGGTACCATGTCAAGTGTAAAGAAACTGCAGGTTTACAATCTTTTAAAGTGTAAGGACCTCAGGAAATTCTTAAGTTGAGGTCCCAGCACCCACTCTTCAGAGCTGGTTCAGTACTATAAAGATATACAAGTTGGAACACAAGGATTTGAACAAAAAACAAACTAAAAAAAACCCAATATACAAAACTTGAGGACTTAAAAACATTCTGTGGAACAAAAAGAGCATGGAATCATCAGTGGTTATACAGAACACTACAATTCAGCATATCAAAAATACCAAAAAAATACTGATGTTACCGTTTTGTACCAAGAATTGATCCTCCTTGACCAGTCCAGCCTCCAACATCTCCCCAGCTGATTTCCTTTATCTTTGAATAAAAGTAAAAAAGGAGATTTTAAGCGATTACCCAATTACTTCTCTTGAGTTGCAGCAAACACCATATAGTACTTCATGAAAAGCTGTTGGAAATAGTTGTTGGGCACAGACATCACTAAAACTGAAGGCAGCAAAGAAAGAAAACAGCACCAAGAGTTTAACTTCGTTTCTCTTGAATTACTACCAATCCCTTTCCATTCTATTTGTTCTTTCTTCTTCCACACCAAGATGAACCCTGCCTCCATGTTTCATATCTCAATCTTACTTTCACATCCTCTCCTACTGAATGTGAAGTACAAAAATCTAAACCTAGGTCTCAGATTGGGATCTGTGGCTCCAGCCAGGCATAGAAATGATTAGTCTTGCAATCAGTTTCTCTTCAGTGCACCAAGTGATGCTTAACATGTGAAAACAGGGGAACAGAAGAATGGGGATGGGGTACATACCACTTGGTAAAACACACATGTGACACTGACCTTCCCTCTAGCGAACCCTTCAAAACCATCAATGACAGCAAATATTTTGTGACCTTCAGTAATGCCAACTCTCACTGCAGCCCTCACTGCGGCATTCATTCCAGCTGCAGGGGCACCAACATTTAAAACTGCCACATTGAAATTAGTCTGCAAGATAAAAACAATATTTAGTAAGGACTTTAATTTCTACACCATGGTTAATTTGTACATAATAAGCAGTTGCTAAATACCAGAATGCAAGAAAGGAAATTTCAAAGCCTCTAAACGTGTTGAAAAGTCAAAGTTAACGAGAATGTGCAGACAAATTTCCCCACTTGCAGAATATCAAAGAGACAAACAATTAAAAAAAAAAAAGTTTGTTTTTAAATAAGACTTTATCGTATTTCCATTTGGCTTGCAATTCAAGTTATTCAAGTTTTTATATTCTAGCCCAGGTTTAAGAAATGTAAAACTGAATCAGGGAATGGTTTGGGTTGGAAGGACCATAAAGATCATCTCCTTCCAAACCCCTGACACAGCCAGGGACACATTTCCCTAGTCCAGGCTGCTCAGAGTTCCACCCAACCTGGCCAGTGTTATTCAACCAGCTTCATGTTACTAATGCAGTAATTTTTTTTTTTTTTTGCAAACACACCAACAATAGCAAAAAAACCAAAAGGTAGGAACTGATTGTAGCACCACAGCATTTGTGTATCATCAGTACAATGCCGAGTGGAACAGACAAGTTTTAAAATTAAACTATGGGCCAGTCTTTTCAAGCAGCTGACAATACAGTAGCAAAAAGGAGCACTCAGCATCGTTCCCAACACACATTTTTAGATTATGGCACTTTTAAAAATAGTTCTTAATGACTTAAAATAACTGCTTATATAGAGTGTCTACCCAGGTTTATTGGGTATCCAGGAAAGCAGATGATCTACTCAAACTGAAAAGTCTAAAAACATCAAAAAATGAATTCCTTATTTAAACTACAGGCAATGTAAGAGAAAAGACTCTATTTAAAGCATAACATGAAATACTAAGTATTTCAGCACATAAAGCAAAAATGCAACTGGGTACAAAATGCTAGTAAGCACCTTTGATTAAATTTTAACTGTAGAGCATGAAATGCCAATTTGTATATGATGCACTCCATGAAATGGAATTCTTATTTCCAGGTACATCACAGGCTACTCTCTGTGACTAAAACACTGGCATCAATAGCAGTTGATTTACAACAGATATAAATATAATGAATAAACAAAACATTAAGAAGGCACTGCTCTTCAATAATTTTGCTTAATTTTTACAGCTTCTTAATACTAAGAGTAAAATGTAAGTAAAGAATTTAAACTTTACATGCCTTAACTTTCCAGGTAAGTTTAACCACTTTGTATGAATATAGCAGAAACAATTTAAATGACAGCAAAGTAGCAAGAAAACTTGACAGCCTGATTTTATACACTAAAATTCATCATGGTTTAAGTCAGCAGGATGACCCTAAATTGTTTACAACTATTGATATGACACAATTGTAACAATCTGGTCCCGCAGAAGAGGGAGAAGTTATTTAGCTTTATTCAGGAAGATGAGAACACAAAACAAACAAAAAATTCGAACAGTTGTTGGGCAACGCTCATGGAATCTCATCTGATAAAAACAAAACAAGCAAACAAAAAAATCCAAACCAACAACAACCCACAAAAAAACACAAAAAAAGAGACACAAACCAGAGTTTATTTAGTTTCTCTTTTTGGCTCTGTACAATCAAAGGATTGTAGAAAAATGCAATGGAATCACAAATAGCAAAACATAACGTGCAGAAGCACTGCTGAAGCAGAGCATTCAGCTGGCTCTCCTGATCTGATCAGCTTAGCTCTTTCCTCAGTTCCTGTGACATGCACGTATCATCTACTTTTTAATTCCCATTCAACCTCTTTTACTGAAGGTACACAGATTTTGTTAGTACAGTCAAATCCGAGTAGTTAGTAATTACACGAGGCCTACATTTCCTTCTAATGCCATTTATCACAGAAGGTATGACAAAAGTATTTAAAAAAATAACTAAGTCCAGTGCCAAGTCCTGGATTTGCACTGATGTATAAAAAAATCCCACCACTTGAAAACCTGATCTGCCCAAGAAAATGTTAAATATCCACCTAAAATATCCTGAATTCCTTTATCTCTTGAAGGTCAATCTAAGGTCCTTACTGTATACTCAATGCAATTTTGCTCCTTAATAATAGAATGAAACTATCAGTAATCATCACTCAAATATTTATTTGGGAAAAAGATTTCAAAAAAACGCAACAGCAACATCATTATGCAAATAAGGTAACAAATGGTCACAAACCACGATTAAAAGAGGAATTAACGGGTGAGATGACATAGTCACCAACTATGATCAAATACAGAACTATTCAGTAAACTTTCAATAACAACAACAAAAAAAAACTGTCTAAAATTTGTTTGCACACAAAATTTAGTGTCTGCTTCCTAAATAAATATTATTTTCCTCTTATACAAATCTTAAGAACTACAAAGAAACTATATGTCCATTACTGTATTATGCACAGTGACTTATTATTTCAGGTAAAGGTGATGCATCTGTCCTAAATATTGCTTCCCATGAATTCCTGGATTTGCCCTCGGGTTAGAATTCTTTTAATATAGAGTCTTCCTTTACCTTAAGATTTTCAGAGTCTTAATCATGATCTTAAACTCACCCTTCCTTCTCGCCATGGTAAGGAACAGAGGGCAAAACAGTAACTATTAGGACCAGACACTATAACAAGTGGGACCACATGTACATCCAAGACAGAAAGAAATTGTCTACACAGAAATTTTCTAGTCACAATGATATACTTTAAAAAATGTTACTTATTATTTTAACAAACTAGTGTGCTTCAAGCATCTTTATAACATTTAATTTATAAAGTCTCCTATAATACAGATTTGAAGGGATTTACTGATGCATCCCAAAGGCAGACAGGCACTGCACACTCAACAAACTCCCTTACCTTTGGAAGCTCGGCATCAGGCTTTTTGTGCGACAGTAATTTGTATGTGTTAAGGTTGTTTTCAAAGCTCCTAAACAAATGAGTAAGATAAGCAAATAAAATAGTAAAATTTTAATCTCATAGTTATTTTAAAAGAACATTTGAATTTTTCAGAAACTTTAAAAAACTGGTATGAAATACTAACACCACTGTTATTACATATGCAAAACATGAGAAAAACTGGAAATGAGAGAACAATGAAAAATACTCCATTCCTTAAGATGAAGAATCATAAAATATAAAACAACTATGTAGTTAACAAATTAGTTTTCTAGATGGGGAGAAAGAATTTTATTATCAAATGACTTGAAACAGAAACCACTTTCCTGACAGGACTGAAGAACACCTCCTACCGCATTACTGCTGGAAAACTACCAACTACTCACAAACAAGCTCACAGGACAGGCCTCAAAATCATGAATAAACAAACTTGCTACCAGTCAGGTCATACAGCACAGAAGCTCTTTGCTTTGTGACCAGTTAGCCTAGGAACAGCCACTAATCTGACACAGCAGTGAATTACAGTTTACTTTGTTTTGCATGTTTTTGTGCAGGTAAGAATTTCAATTATTCTATTTAGGCAATTCTTCTGTCTCCTCTCATTCTCAAATACATAAAACCATACAGTTAGTAAAATATTTAAAATAAAATGTCACGTGCCAGCATAAGAGCAAAGCAACTCAGCTTTTCTACAGCAAATAAACTGACACAAGCTATTGGCCGTACCTTCCACGAAGTCTCACAGCCTCAAGAAATCTTCCCTCATCCATGGCTTTCTGGACTTCTTGAGTCTTGAAAAAACAAGTTGATTATTCAGTATGTTTAAAAAACACAGGAAGTTGATTATTTAATATATTCCACGTATTAATGTCTTTCCACAGTGGAAAAAGAAATACTGACAATTCCTTGGTTCATGAGCTACCTCCTCTTATAGCATAAATTACAGGGTACAGGAGAAGAAAAAAATGGAAACAAATACCTAAAGCCTTCATGGGACAAAGAAATCAATGTATGTGTTATTCATTTTCTTTTTTCAGTTTAAACTGAGCAGTTTTAGTGCAGAAACCTGACTTCTGAATGACATGTAAATGGATGCAAGCATCTGAAGAATTTGTTGTAACAATAAAAACAGAAGATCTGAGATGGAATTTTATAACAAATTAAGAAGATATGTATTTCTTATTCCTTGATAGTTTGCAAATAAATAGTAACACATAGAGAACATACATGAACTTCACTATTCATTCCCAAATATGAGTAAGTGCTGTACACATTCCATCAATATCCTAATGAGAACAGGCAATTATTGTACATAGTACTCTGTTGTACTAAATAAGTAACATAAATTGGCTTTTTGTCAGAACCTCACCATCTGCACACACTCCATCAGAGGCAGACGGACAGCCTGGTTTCCAGACAGGGACACAACACAGGCAGGGGTAGCTGGAGTAGCTTCTAAAAGGGCAAGCACAGCTTCCACACCCATACGACTCGCCTGCAGGTAGAGAATATTCGAGTGTTCAAGCAAGCACTTAAAAAGCACAAGGCTTCCAATCACAGAAATGGTCCTGATTTCTCTGTAAATCAAGCTGACACAAATCACTCCTTGGTAAGTTGCACATGTTGTGGGCTGTGTGTATCTGTAAGTATGGATGATGAAGCTCTGCATTTTAATCCCAATATGGAATCCTTTCCACAAAGTGCTCTCAATTCGAGCTATTCAGACAGTTAATGTGACATAACAGTGTGATTTGTCAAGTTCATCTGGTAGAGAACCATCCCACCCCCAAATAAATAATCAAAATGCAGTTGAACTATATGGTGCCATGAGCAATTATTCTGGGAATACTCACAAGAATTCTGTCAAAAGCTGAAGGGGTCCCACCTCTTTGCACATGACCCAGGATGGTTACTCGGGTGTCAAAACCAAGCCGCTGAACCACAAGCTGCACAGAATTTCAAAACACAGTGGGTTTATCATTATCATTATTTTATATACACACATTAGCATCATGTACAATTAACACCACTTGGGGCTAAATGTTACATCATAAAACTGCAATTCTGAATAAAGTCAAAGGGTTCTCTAACACTGTCAGCTACGGAAAACAGAACATAACAGTCACAGGACAGATAAACCCCAAGTAAAGCCAAAGCTCCTTTGTACCAATGACTATTTATCAATTTGTTTTCTACTGACCCCTTAAAAAAAAAAAAAAAGCAGAAAAATTCAGCTTATAAGTTTTCTTAATCATACACACCAATGAAATTTTTAGCAAAGCAACCATTTGGCCAGGACTTTGTCTAAAGCACATAGTATTCCTTCAATGTGAGACAGACCAATAACAAAAATTTTGCAAAACATAGAAAGCAAAATACGATTATAAATACTGATTTGAGCTGATTTCAAATTATCAGTTAAGGCACCCATGATGTAGGTGGTTTTGAACTGTTGTGCTGTCTTACAAGGAGAAAAAGTTCTAATTAATTGTGACTAAAAACAGTGGCCTTTAATTTGACTATGGAATTTTAGATAATAAAGCATAAGCATAAAATACAACTGTGTGATAAGCTACCTTACAAGAATATATTTACTCTAAGGAAATGTTATTGTTAACAATAAGCCCCATCTTATGAACAGAAATCTTGCATCACAGGGATGTTGACACTTACATCCTTAACCTTCTCTGATGTTATAGGTTTGTTGTGGCAATCAATAGCTCCTTCAGCTACAATAATAATATTCAGCCTTTTCTTTCGTGCACGATTCTATAATAAAAATAAAAGCACATTCATGTAGTTAAAAAAAACCAAGAGGAATTTACAGCATAATTTTATAATCAACTACTCTACATTAAGCTGCTAGGATTTGAGGAAATATTTCTTATTTCTTGGTTTTGATCACTCATATGTGAAGTGTTCTCACACCTTTTGCTTTCATAAGTGTCTTTTCATTGATGAAGCAACATGTCTTACATCAAATTACTGAGGAAATGTGCACATATTGCTTGTATAGGTGTAATTTTATACAATTCCCAGGGTGGGTCACACCAATCTTCAAAACAATCACTGAGTGCAGGAAAAGAAATGTACAAGATCACACAGAACTTTATGTGACACCAAAACCAAAGACTTGCTGAAAGTCCTGATCACATTTTTTAGTCACTGCTTTCAAATAAACATCTACAGAGACAATGGGGAATCTCAAACATACTAAGAGATTACCTCTGAAAGCTTGACACACATGGAATCCTCCCAGCCTTCCTCTGGTGGGTATTCAGGAATAAACACCCAATCTGCACCACAGGCTAAGGCACTAACCAGAGCTAGATACCTAATAAACAGAACAAATGATTATGTGTTTATGGTTCAAATTTCTTTCATAAATATACACATATAAGACACAAAATGCTGAAGACAATACATACCCACAGTGCCGTCCCATAACCTCCAGAACAAATGTCCTCTGATGGCTGTAAAAATAAGAAAACAAATTAACTGAACCTAATATCAGGAAACAGCTTGTGTTTACCATGCTTAATGAACTCCTAATCCACTAGCAAATCAGAAAAACATGAGGAAAACAAAATTATTGTCATTATTATTATTATTGTCGGATTAAACAATATATTTAAAATTAAGCATCTTCTAACATGTAATTAATTTCCCCTGCTTTCTTCCAAAACATGTATGGGCAGCTACGAGAGAAGATATGAACCTTTACTGGAAATGCAAATGATACAGACCCATAGTTAAGAACTGTAATGATACAGCTGTATTTAAAAAATACCATTTAATTGCTTAATTTTTCCTGAAATAAAGCTTATATAAAACAGATGCTATTCTGTACTCATGTATTCATGGTGTATCTGGATCTTCTCTAACAGACTATGTCTGTAAAAGACTAAAAACATTAAAAACCAAGTCTGCCCCCAAGGCTCTATGATCACATACTTCAAGTGCTGCCATGACAGGAATGATGAAAAAGCTAAGCTTGTTACTAAGACAAAAAAAAAACTGAGACACTTGAAGATCCAGCCAAAAAGAACTTTCATTTCCACTCTGGAAATATCACAAATCCCACTTACTTAACCTTTATTTAAAAAGAGCTTTAACAAATGCATAAACATCTGTTTCTTTTTTATCAGTCTCTATAATATGCTCCATTTACCTCTGAGCAGTGGTCATGATGGCATCCACAACTTCAATTATTCTGTGCAGAGCTGAGTCAGTACCTATGGTCATATCAGTGCCACAGAAGTCATTGTCTATGGATCCAACCATTCCCACAATGTTAAGGTAAGCATATTTCTTAACAGCCTCTGCATCAATCTTTCCTGTAAAGAAGTATTCAGAGAAAGAACTGTAAGACTATTTAAAAAAAAATATTAGACATATTGCTTGTGTGTTCTATTTTTATAAATGAAAAATATCCAAACATTAAATTATGTTTAGATATTTTAGGTAACAAGGTTAGTCAAAACTACAAACAAAAGCCAATCAAACATCCAAACACAAGAATCCTGCACAGAACTCCTTACAGTAAGGAAGGAAATAAGAGCTTTTCAGTCCACCTCAAAGTGTCAATAATTATCAGGTTTTGTAACCAACCTTAAAATTGATGGTTTCAACTTAAAACAGTATTATTCAAATTGTAGTCTCACTGTATAACATGCAATGAAGAAGCAAAGGAATGCAAACTGGATGTGATTATGGGCATATATGAACAATTAAAAACCAGCATCCAACAAGACTTCTCTTTTGCAACACTGAAAGGCTCTGATTTCATGATTAATAAGCAAACAGAACAGAAAAGCTCCTACTCTAAATTTCAGCAGTGTCTCCCAAGACATGAATGAAAATGCTGCATCATCCAAGGATCTAAAAGATCTCAAGGATGAAATACCTTAGCTGCTTAAGTACTTAAAACTACCTTAGTATCTGTGCATTAGCATTTGCATAATGCCAAATTTTTAATATGAGATTAGAAAACTATGTATCAGTGTGTTTAATGTCTACGTTACAGAAAAGCAGTGGAAACCACAATGAAAAATATAACTAATGTCCATGAAGATAAATATAATATCGTGAAGAAGACTCAAAATGTTTTCTATGAATGTATACCATGCATTACAAACCTTTTCTAGAGTTCCAAATGTGACTTAATACATGAATAAAAGCTATCTGGTTGACATGTTCTACTTAGATTTCTAAAAAGCCATTGACAAAGTCTTTTGCCAAAGGATTTTGAGGAAACTAAGCAGTCACTGTATTAAGACAGAAGGCTTTTCACAGAGTAAATGTGAAACAGAGGGTAAAAAATACGAGACAGAGGCCAGTGGTAAATGCAAATTCTTGTATCTTAGAAAGGTAACCAATGGAGTTCTACAGGGATCTGCGCTGTTCAACACACTCAGCAAAAACCTAGAAAAGGGAATGAGCAGCAAAGTGCCAAAGTTTACTGATCAAAGTGAATTATTTGGGATCTAAACGTATGGAGTGTCTGAGAAGAAATGAAGAAGACTTGCAAGACACAGTGAGCAGTAAAGTACCAGACGGAAATCATTAAAGATAAATAAAGTAAGACACATGAAAAAAATGTACCCTAACATCACAAATAAAATGACACTATTTCCAGCATAATATAATAATGCTGTTTTCATTAATAAATCAGCTTCAATGCTCAATAGCAGTAAAAAAAAAAAAAATTAGAAAATATTAGGAAAAGAATAGAGAACAAAACAAACATCATTATACTACTGTGTAGATCCATGGTTTGCCCTCATCTTGAATACTGGGTGCAGTTGTGGTCCTCCCCACCTCAAAACAGGGTAGAACTGGAAAAGGTTCAGAGAAGGGCAACAAAGATGATCAAAGATATAGAACTTACACATATGGAACAACTAAGCAAACTAGGACTCCTCCATCTAGAAAAAGGGATGATGAAGGGAAAGTAAGACAGCTGTAAAATCTCAAGTGGCATGCAGAGAGAAGAAGCAGGACTGATCATTCACTGTTTATTCTAACACAAAAACTATGGGCATCAAATGATCTAGAAGCCAGCAGGATCAAAATTAACAGAAGATTCTTCACAATCTTTATTATTCAGTAAAGCTGCAGAACTCCTTGCTACACAATGTTTTCAGCAAAACTCTGTATGCTTTCAAGTAGACTGTAAACATTCATGGAAGAGAAATTCATTAAAGACTGCTAACAGCATCTGGTTCAAGAAGTCCTAAAGACAGAAATGGATGGAAGCTATCAGAGTATTTATGTATTATGAGTAACACAATATCAACACATCATTACTTTACTCTTTACTCTTCCCTATACATTCTCCTGGATTCTATTGAAGACAACTACTAGGGTGGCTGTACTTCTATCAACAGCCACTTAATGTTCTGATCCTAAACAAACAAATGACATACAGGCAGGAAAGCATCATAATTCAATAACATACAAATGTGTAACTTGTAGGAAAAGAATTACCACTTCAGTTTATATATGAGAGCACAGGGCTTTTCAAGCAAAAGGTAAGAAGTTCAGAGCCTGAAAATGATTCATAATAGAGGAAAAAGGCCACACAAACTGTTGCACAGTAACTTACTTGGCCTTTTTTGTACCTTTATGATATGCATGAGAGGATGTACAGAAACCAAAAGCTATTATTTTACCAAGAACCACGCAATTTCCTAGAATGAATGCATTTGATTTTTAACCTTTAGACATACCCTCTGGATACAGCTTGCACACCTATAGTGAGGGTTCACAACTTCCCTGCAGACTGCAGGGGAAGTCCAGAGGGCCCGAAGGCAAACCCACCTTTCTGTGCCAGCTCTTCCAGCAGCCCGCTCCACTCCTCCCGGAAGAGGTTGGCGCCGGTGAGGCTGCCATCGCCGCCGATCACGCAGAGGTTGGTGATCCCTCTCTGCACGAGGTTGAAGGCAGCCTGCAGGCGGCCCTCGCGCGTGCGGAAGGCTTTGCAGCGCGCGCTGCCGATGACCGTGCCCCCCTGAGAAAGGGAACAACAGCAGCTTCAGTCAATAATCCAGTATATTACTATATTACTGGATGTTTCCAAGATGGATTAATGATGAATTCTGTAGAGTAGCCTCCATATTTTAATTTTACACTTTACGCTTTTACACTAAAAAATTATCAAACCTGTGGGAATCTATGTTCAGGAGTAGATAGACACACAAGGGAAAAACAAAAAAAAACCTCAAAAATGAATGATAAGGAGCTACTCCGGAAGGAAAATGTTAAATTACATGGGATTAATTTTAGCAGCATTACAATAAATAGGTTGATTGTTACTTATATGTAATGGCAAGAGTAAGAGTCATATACTAAGTAGTTAAGCATTTAGATAAATTTGAGTCAGTGTGGTATTTTTCCCCCTAAAGTCACTAAATACATAAAAATTAAGAGAAAAAATGTATCCCTGAAACTGAAAATTAGCAGTCATTGTCATTCCACGGAATTATGGAAACATCTGCTTCTAATTACTTATAGGTCAGCCTAATGCTACATCTTCTGTTTTACTGATTATCTGTTGCATTTATTAGCATGAACTATAAAGGTTCTTTCAGAAATGGTGGGGGTCATTTTCAAAAACAACTGAATTTCCCAGTCACCAAAAATTGCTGGGTTTCTTGCTGGACACACATTACTTACACATCTTCTGTGTTTATGTTGCTCAGTCACTCAAGAAGTTTAATTTGTGCCTTATTTATTGTCACAGTAAAAAGTAGTATCAATTAAGACTGAAAAAACTATTTTTTTCCTGCAAACAAATCTGGAGAAAATGACAACATTTTTGCATTAACATTCCCTTCCCTTTAACCTGTAGTAAATCTGTCATATCCATCTAAATTTGAACTTCAAATCTGCAGAGGCTGTATTGTCACGATTTACCCTATCAATAGATGTTTCAGCTCTCAAGCCAGTTTGCCATATGTGTTGCATAGCTGCTAGCGGAGAGAAAAAAGAAAGTGGAATAGAAGTTCAGCTGTCTTCAGACAAAAAGTTAGATGTGTACACACAGAGATACTTAAAAAAAAATAACCAGGACTAAAACATTTACCTAAAACTAGGTATTTTCCTACTTAGAAAAAGCATAGCTCTAAGTGGAAAAGAACTATGTACTTGAAACAAAGTGCTCCCTGTTCTGAATAAACAGAAATATACAATGGACTGGAAAACCTTTCTCATCAAAATAACTAAATACATGGTTCACTGCTGGTCTGTTGAATTATCAGCAATAAAGCTCAGAAATATGTTTTTCTTATACTATGTATGGTACACACATGTACAGGATGCCTACATCCTGCTCTTGCCTATGTTCTTGTGCAGCTTGGCCAAGAGAACTCAGTATTCTCATAGTTGTTAAGATGCATCTGAATGATACTCTTAGTCATATTGTTTAGTTTTAGGACTTAATAATCCTTATGGGTAACTGTCAATTTGATATATTCTATGATTCTGTTTACAGATTCTGCAAGATAGACATGGGGGGAAAAAAGGAAAAGAAAAACAACCAAACACAGGGGATAAAATACTTCACAGTACTCCAGGGCACTGGTTTAAAAAAAGAATTGTCTCTGCTAACTGCTTTACGTTCATTAACTTTACAAAAATCTCCAAAGAAACCCACGCTTCACCTGGAGATAGTTTTCAGAAAGCCTGGCAAGCAGTAAAGCCTCTGCCAAACATAGCACCTGCTCTGGAAGAGGTAACAACATTACCATGCTGAGCAAAAGCTGAGAAGATCCAAATGGCCACAAGTGCAGAATGTCGTAATAAAAATGTACCAAGTCACTGGCAGTATCTGAGCTCTGCAGAACTGCATTGTAATTACATCTGTTACTATAATTCTAAAGCCACTTACACAGAAAGCCAACAGGGTTTCGTAAGAAATTATTTGCCTTACAAAACACAGCTGTTTCATGTTTTGGCCCTATAATGTCTTTTTTATTAAATATAGACTTGTCAATATGGCTTTTAGGAGGCTAATGGCAAGTGATGTTGCAAATCTAGAACAAAGGTTTACAAGATTATTTCTGGGCACCAAATTCAAGACCACACCAAGACCTTTAGAAAGTGTCAGCCATCCACACTGTAGAAATCAGGCTCTGCTGGAAGTGGTACATGCTGGTCACTAAGTCATCACACAGCCCAAATACATAATTACACTGGTTGCCTGGACCTAGAAATTTGGTTCTTCTGTTTAAATAGAGGGTTTGGGTCCCACTCTCAACCCTTAGCACTTACCACTTGCAGGATACTTGAAACACTTTCCCATGAAACTTCTACAATATTATCACCTCCATCAACCATTCCCTGGTAACCCTGAAAAAGGGAAAGTATTTCTTAAGTCAGATTTTAGAAATTGCATCAAGTTTCCACTGCAGTAGTACTCACCTTGTGCACTTTAATACAACTTTAATTAAAAACACTGCATAAAAAAATATTCCATTTAAATGAAACAACATTTAAGCAGGTATCACTGCTTCTTTTAAAGGGAGAAAAAGCAAAACAAACCCTCTTCCTAAAGGATCAGTTCCAAAAACAACTTCAAGATAAGGTAATACTTTACACAGACTACACAACTATTAAACTAGAATGGTAACATGTTTCTCCTTTCTTAAGAATAAATATTCAATTAAAGAAAACCAAAACTACAAAGAATTTTGAAATGCATTATAAATACGTTCCTTAAAAACATAACCTCAGCCAGGGGCCATGAACTTAGGAAATCTATCTTTGTAACACATTGTACTTTTTTGTCCCCAATGCTGGTAATGAGCAAAACAAGACAAAGAGCAATAACTGAAATTTTTTCATGAAAGAAGAAGAAATCAGGTGAGACAAGCTTTTTTCCTTTTTTTTTTTTGAGGCTGTCACACAATAAATAAAAAGAGATTTAATAGAAAAATATTTAGTGATGCATTTAAGAAATTCTTAATACCTTAACTCAAATAATCTTCTAAAACCAGTGCATTCTGTAATATGAGAAGAACTACATTTATCTGAAAGAAGAAAAACTATCCAGTAAGCAGCTGAAGGGTTTTATCATGCCCAGCTTTATTACCTCTCTACAAAAACACTTGCAGATGTCAATTACAGATTCTTTTCCTTTAGGGGATATTGCAAACACTGATTAAAACAAAACAAAACCAAAGAGACAAGGGAAAGGGAAAGGGAAAGGGGAAGGGAAAGGGAAAGGGAAAGGGAAAGGGAAAGCAGAGTCAAGTCCTAAGTCTGGAAAATTCTGACACAGAGAAACCAGAATAAAATAACCATGACAATGTTTATGTCTCCATTTTCAGATTAGGTGTATGTATTGCTAAGGAACAATTAGCGTATTTTCTCTGTGCAGCTTTTTCAAGACTATATATTAGTTTTAGAGGTTTTCAATAATAAGTCAAGAACTAGAAAAAGAAGAGAGTTCGGAAAACAGCAAAACTGACATTACAAACTGGAGAAATTTAATTTGGCATGATTCAGAGTATATGCAGAATTTACTCTGTAAGCAGTAACTTGGAAGCATATTAAGCCTGAAGTAGCTTAGTATTCATATAACATATGAATAGTGGCTTTTTATGTCAAACTTTTGAGTCCTCACCACCATGAGAAACTAAGAATGCAATAATAACCTGGACACAGCAAAAGTACAAGTTACTCAATTAGGCTTTTTAGGATTCTAGTACAGATTCCAAGGGGAAAAGCATGAAAGTTTCTGTTCAGTGAGACTTGACTGATTAATATACAGATAATACTATCAAGCAATAGCAAAAAACATCCAGATGGAAAACTACCTATATCTCTAATTTCTGCCATCCAACAGACCTTTTCAATATTTTGTACACTCTCCAGATAACTTTGACATGTGTCTAAACTATACACATAGAATGGTGTGGGTTCAAAGGGACCTTGAAGATCATCAACTTCCAATTCCCCAGCCATCAGCAGGAACATCTCCCACTAGACCAAGTTGCTCAATGCTCCATCCAACCTGGCCTGAACACTGCCGGGGTTGGAGCATCCACATCTTCTCTGAGAAACCTGTTCCAGTGACTCAACACTTTCAGAGTAAAGAATTTCCTCCATATATCTAACCTACATTTCCACTCTTTATGTTTGACCCCATTACTCCTTGTCCTATTACTACAGTTTCTGGTGAACTCTCTCCCCAGTTCCCTTATGGGCCCCTACATAAAGAACATACTCTTTGCATGCTAATGTATACACACAAAGACTTGAAGAGGTAAGCCATTACTTAATTTCTTCAAACTCAGAGCAAGGTGGAAAAGGAATAATGCTCAATCTACCAAATTTTTAAAAAAAATCTCCCTCAGATAAAGTGCAAAGATCTTCAGAAAGAAACATTACAGCTTGATGATGGCTAATAAATTACTAAGTTTGCTCATCACAGCTTTGCTGGTTTGCTTTTTTTTAAAGCATGGAATTCTATGTTCCTTTTATCATTCAGTAATGCAGTGAAAGCTTTTCCTATCAGTATTTCTATTGACAACTACAATAACTCAGGAGATCCACTGGTAATAGAGCCTGCAAATGTAGTGTAATGTTTCATCTTAATTCAATTTGTAACTACAGTAAGCTGCACTGCAAGCTGACAAAAATATATACAGTATTACATATAGGAAATATATACATAAATAAGACTAGTGGATTAAAATTCCCTATTTGCAGATGAACAAATCTAAAACAGAAAAAAGCAAAGAGATACAACAGTAGTTTAAGTTGTCTGTAAGGCTTGAAAGACCTCATAGCTAGGCTAAGGATGAGCTATGACCCATTTGTGCACCATGCTTCTCTGAAGTAGAAAGAATTAGTGTATTTTGGTCACATATCTGTGCCAAGTGAGAACTGAGGATGTATTAACAATTCCTCCCACTACAAGGTAGGACAGAGAACTTTTGGAATCATAACAGTTTTGAAGTGCTATGTAAGCTTTTCGTAATTCAGCTGTTTGCCAGGTATCTGCAAGCTACCTCTGAGTAAGGTAGATAGAACAGCCACATTGTTTTCCACACCATTAAGAGATACAGGGCTACTGGGGAAAAAAATTAATTACAAATTACAATTTAAGTATTTATAGTGATCATGATTTCCATTTGTTTTAGTTACGTAAGCACTGATGATGACTGGACAATGTATCTTTGAAGGTTCACCACTGTTCCAGTTCAATGGTTACTGAAAATCACTGGCAGATGTGACGACAGACCTTAATATGAGGGTGGGAATCTTTTACATTTAAAAAGTAAATTCTTACTTAGATCCTAAAAATATAGGAGGTTGGGTACTGAGATACTAGAACTATAGGGCCAGAATGGAAAAAATGAACTGTCAAAAATACAGCAAGCAGAGTTTGTGAAGATCAGCTCCATTTTATGTTCAGTCTTTCATGTACTCAAAATCTAAATATTCGAATAACAAGAGGAAATCTCTGTGGGTCCAATTGTCACAGGGTACACTGACAGACACTGCAACTCCAGGACAGAGTGGTAGGAGCAAGTGTGGCTTCCAGTCTGAACTCTAAAGACAAAAGCTGTCAAAAAAGAACAAGCCATCTTCTGATGTGTTACATGCAAGACACATGGGGCTTTCACAGTTATGTGAATTTACTCACTGAGAATTCCTAGCCGTTGCTCAACAACATAAAATACTACTGTCACTGAGTGCACAAACCACCACAGAAAAGACATGAAGTTTTCCTCACAGAAATCCATGACTGCCGTACCATTGCATTCCCAATGCTGGCCTCTTGAGAAAAAGACTCTTAATCAAGATGAAGAATCTAAAAGCTCCATAGCTTAGTAGCAAGAGCACGCATCCAGTGGAAACTATGTGCTTCAATCCTGGAAAAAGGGCAGGTTATTTGTATAAATATTTAAGACCGCAAGTTTCTAAAATGAGTTGCCATAAATGAGAGGCATCACTTTTTCTTCCCATTCTCAATTTAAAAGAAAAAAAGAAGGCAAAACAGCAACCAACCTGACTGTAATAGCTTCTGATTAGTGAAAAAAATTCAACTAGCCCCCCCAAAGCAGCCTGGTACTCTACACATACTTTCACCTCCTAGATTTTCATACCATGAGTGAAATTAATCCACAGTTATTCAAATTTTGATTCAGACTGGAGCAGATTTGAGGAATAATGTGAGGATAGTCAAGAAGTGTAACTACAGACTAAAAAAAATACTACAAAACATGAAACTGTGAAACCAGGTTAATTGTATAGATTTGCAAATAGCAAAATTTTGAAATGTTCTAATTGCAATGAATTGAGATACACAAGGGTTTTTTTTATTTTATAGCTAAAAATTCACAGGTTTTATATAAACTATAAAAAAAATATTAATTTTTTTTATTTTATAGCTAAAAATTCACAGGTTTTATATAAACTATAAAAAAATATTAAAAATTATAACTTGTATATAAATTATCTTCCAGTTTTCATTTTCACATGAGTTTACTTTTTTTTTTCCCTTTTGGGACTTGAAGTTAAAATAGCCCATGAATTCCAGTATGAAACTGTTTCTTTCTTTGGGCTTTCATAAAACCAACTTAAAAAACGCTAGAAAATTACTTAGATCTATTTCATTATTAATCTTTATTCATCTTAGTAATCTCTTATAACAAAACGAAGAAAAATGGAGTTAGGAAAACAGAGTTACTTTTTTACTTAGAATACAGAACTAGTGCTGGCCACAGCTGTGGAAGACAGATAGTTCTGCAGTGCAAAAAAAGTTCCTATGACAGACATAGCTACAGGAGAAATAGAGCTTATGATAACTACAGCAAAAGCTTGAAAGAGCTGAGACCTTTAACTCATTAAATAACCTAAAGTATACCGAAAAATATATCTCCTCTTTAGACATCATGGAAAGGCTTGTAACAGGGAACATCAGTGACAAGTCTAACAAGATTTTTACCTTCACTTGTCACCTTCATCTATTTCCCATTTCAAAAGGGTAAAATTAAACAGCCATTTCATTTCAGTGTTTGCAACCCTGTTTCTCTGAAATACTTGTAGGCATTGTGAAAGAAAACTGACTTCATATTTCAATTACAAGTCAGAGAAGAACTGCTTACTTAGCATTTGGTACTTCATGAAACACAGAACTGAATGGACTAATCTAGAAGCAAATAATCTTTTTCAGAGCCCATGCTTATAGTGAAATGTGCATTTCCTCCCAGACCCTGTTACACTGAAAACAGGAGGACAGTATCTAAGGGAAAGTCAAAATTCCCAACACTGACTTGTTTTTTAAAATCACTTTCCATTCAGAAATATCTGTGACTTCACACTGGCCAACTCTACCAGTTAACATGGGAACACGATAACTTAAATAGTGTTATTTTGCTAAGTTCAGAAAAAAACAAATATTCAAATTTCTCTTGAAATTTATCACTCTGTGATAACAAATATTTTTAAAAGGTGACAAAATATGGCAATTCTTGACTTAAACCTAATTTAAAAATAAATTAAAATCCAAGTTCTGGCCTTAAAGATGGCAAAACCCCCCTCCTTACTTCCACAGAAGTATATGACCCATTTCAGCAAGCCTGCAAAACAGCTGAACACTGAAGGAATTCCAGAGATTGGCCACGTAATTAGCACACACTAAGTATTCAGAGCAACTTGCTGTAGCACTGTAGTAGGAAAGAATTTTGGAGCACAGTCCTCTGCTTATTTGCATTTCAATATACTTTGCATCTCATTAGTAAATGAGCTATAGAAACAAAAAACTGGGTAAACAGCAACTTTTTAAAGATAAATTGTGTATTTGCCATGCACAAAACTAAAACAAAAATATTTTCCGAGCATTTCTATGAATTCTAGTACTCCATATTTTTATATTAAAGTTACACTTTACCAGGCGTCTACCAAGCTTTCCCCCACATTGATTCTTTATTATGATTTGTAATAATCTCAAACTACTAACGAGCTGTACAGACATTCCAGTGCTAACAGAATCGATGTATTTACTTTATTGTTTAATCTGCAAATTGTATAAAAACTGAAAGCATCCTTTATAAGGAAGTCTAACTCCAACAGTCTTCCAGGAAGACATAACACATGGAGCATCACCTTGGCATTGACATTAAACTTGTCCCAGAGTTTTTTCTTACCATATAATTGTTAAAGAAATTTACCATCTTTCTGCACATACAGTTACCAGCTTCAACCACAAAATCCTGATGTCTGGACAGACCAGTGATGGTCAGGTTTTTGATGTGGCTTTTTTTTGTTTGTTGGTTGGTTCTTCCATTACAACTTTCTGCCTGAAAGCCAGGCAAGATGGCACCAGTGCCACAGTACTGTTGATCAAAACAAAGCTGTGCTATCTGTGAAATGAGGGTGAGAACACATCCTTACCATAATCTAGGAAAATGGAGTGGGGGGAGAGTCAAAGGATTAAGCATCAGTAGTTTAACCAGGTATAGGAAAACATTTATGAAGTACAATAAATTGGGCCAAACATCCAACAAGTGCACAGATTTGTAGCTCACTGCAGAGTGACAACCACCTATGGTTTTCTCTACTTTCAAATCTTTGGTGGCACATAAGGATTTCCACATATTTAAGAAATTGCATTTAAATTACATAGTTTTAAAATACACCTTGTGAAAAGTAAATTTCCGTAAAAATAAAAAGTACTAAATAAAACACAATGAAAAGGAATGGCACCTAAACATTTTTTAATTTATACTATTTACTCTCCATGGTGTTTCCACAAGAACTCAAGTTTAGTCAGAAGACAAAATACAGAATGAATGAAACAAGAACTAACCTCATAAATAAAATAGACTTTGGCATTTACATAGATTCCCATGCGTACTACTGCGCGCACAGCAGCATTCATACCTGGGAAGAAAAAGCAAAATCACATTGTTATAGTCATCCAGTATTTTTTGTATACTAAAAATATTCATGGTCTTGAAAATAAAGGGAACATTAATTCATTCCTAAAGAAAGACAATGACCAGCATCCATTAAAACAGAAATTTGCTTAATGACAGTGCAAGCAGCCCATGAGCATGAAGGATTCAGAACTGTTCTTTGTTACAATAATTATGTGAATGCCAGTGTGTGTGTTAATCAGAGATTAAATTGCTGCTGACTGCAAAATAGCATTGTAAAAGTCACAACTACCAAACAAGAAAGTAAACTAATTTCGCAATAATGGTTAGTTTTCAGTCTGAAATGCAAAACATTCAACAAGTTAAAATTTAGCTTCTTCAAATGAGAAATTGTATTTGAACAGTTTTTATGGGATTTCCAAAATAACATAGTTGTATACACAGTATTTTGTGGGGAGCAGAGCCAAAGCTGACCTGGACAGATGCTCATTTAAAAAGACAGAAGTAGCAGTAAATTAACATAAAAAATGCTACATGGACACATTTGACCAAAAAGCGTCTGACTGCCACTTTGGTCCCAAACATGCAAGCTCCAACTGGAATTCTCTGCTAACAGACATCTGACAAATTATACTCCTGTAAAATCTTCCATTTAAGTCCCACGGTCAAACACTTAACTTCTTGAGCAACACTGGAAGTTCCACTGATCCCTCTACACAGGTCAAATGAATTTCTGTTACTACCCATCCCTTCAGATCCCACATTACCTTACCCATTATTCAGGAACTTTCCAAAACTAATCAACTAATTGTTTCCATACCACTAAAACAGATGTAAGAGATTATGCAAAGCATGAAGAAAGAAGTAGCTAGGCTACACTGATAGTCTTGGCACCTCAGCAGAAAAGGGATGCAATAAGGATGACAACTGGGCAACAGTTCTCCAAATCTGATGCATTTAATATCAAAACAGCCAAGCAGTAGGTAAACTCTGCTGGTCAACATAGGTGTCAAGTGTTCACCTCCCTGCAGATTTAAAAAGTTGGTAACTAGAATACATAAACAACACAGCAAGCCACAAAGATCTAATCCTGCAGTATCTACCATTATTGGAAAAAATACTGAGCAGTAAAAGTCAACCTGTCTAAAGAATGAAGCTGAGGTTTTCTCAAGGATTCATTACTTATGAACACACCAGGAAGTCCCTGAAGTTACTCAATGTTAAACAAAAAAAAAAAAAAAAGTTTGCCAAAATCAAAAAGCTGCTTTTGCTGTTTGTGTAGAAGTCACTTAAGATAAAAATCATGAGTAATGGTGTTTTCATGTAAGTTCTGTTTTAGGAAATTCTTCCAGCCAGCATCGGCCTTGTGGCATAGCTGGAAAAAGTTCCCAAATGCCAAGGCAGCTGAAAGCATAGCTTTAAACAAAGAACTGGATGATGTCAAAGAAAAACTGAGAATCTCATCTCACAGCCTGTACTGAAAATAAAAGTTAGCATGCTGTATCTCAGATTAAACAGAGTGAAGTTATCTCCTCAGTGAAACAGTTTTCATAAAAAAATTAATGCCCCTGAGAGACAAAGACCTTTAAATTAACCAAACTGGCAGCTCATCCCAGCACTGCCATTTTCCACAAACAGGAAAAATTAGCACAAGGTACTCCTTTCACCAAAGCCCACAGCTTGCTTCTATTAAAGCACATGTTGTGTGGGAGGCTTTTTTTTTGTTGTTGCTTGGTAGGGAGGTTTTTTGGCAGTTCTGTTTTGGCTTTTGGTTTTGGTTTTTTTTGGTTGGGGTTTGTTTTTTTGGTTTTTTTTTTTTTTTTGGATGGGGGTTGCTGTTGTTTGGTTTGGTTTGTTTGTGGAACGTTTATACATACATGTATATATACTCTTAATACAGCCACCTACTTTCTTAATGAATACCTTCCAATTTCCATGTTTTATGCATGAAAAATAGGTAAAATTCACAATTTGCCTGCTCAATGAAAGGGCAAAAGCCAAGCAAAAAAAGTCCCATAGATTACAGACAGAAGGCATCTTCCCAGTACCACAACTGCAGCTTTTCATGTAACATACACTTTTTTGTTATTCCATGTTGTGTATTTTATCTCCTTACACAGGAAAAAGACTTGGTTGCCTTGGTTGTGGCAGACTCCTGGCTTACATTTCAGAACGGCTGAGGACTAAGGCATGGTAGAATTTGATACCTACAAAATACAGTTAACACAGCAGCTTTAGCCTTCCACAATTTGGCTGTCTAAATTGCAGTAATTCAAGAAAAAAATACATACAATTTCATGAAGCCTCTGTAGGACTGTCTAATAAAATTTCATTATTTGTGGAGTCTTACAACAGCATTTGTGAATTACCATAATATCTATGAAATGTTATTACTCATGCATATTACTTCAAAAGAGATTTATTGGGTTAACCATGGATTTAGCCCTGAATAATAAATGCAGTTTGATAAACATATTGGATTAGAATAGCAGCTTCAAAAGAAAGCCACAAGCAAAACCTGTATTTTTTTTTAATAATATAAGAATTATTTAAGATCTTCCTGAATTACTATTTGTTTTTGCATTAAAGCCTTGGAAAGAGGGAAAGATTTATTTTGCTCTTTTGGACTCAGCAAAGATTAAGTGAAATGCAACTACTTACACAGCTTTACATAACATTTGAATTAATTTAGAAGTTGATAATTTATCAACTTGCTGCTGTTGTCTGTTCAATTGTCCTTAAAAGGAGCAGTTGGTTTTCTTAACAGGGCTACAAACAGTATTGCAGAAATCTTCAAATTATTTCAGAGGCACTCCCTGACCCCAAAAAAGTATCCCTCTCTCATGCCTACATCCTGGTCCACATACATATGTACCACTACAACAGAGGATGTTCCCCAAGAGTTTAGGTTTAAGCCAAGTCTGCCTTGCTTTAGTCAGCTAGTCATGCCTTTAAATAAATAACTGTAATATAAACCATTCAAAAGCAAAATCAAAACGATGCATCTTGGACAAGCATCAAGAAACACTTAAGTACCACCAATTTTAAAGATAAACATTGGCTGTAATGCAGGCTTAATGATTTAGCACATATGTTTCAGTGCTACCCTGAACAAAAACTCAGATTTAAAAGACTACATAGCAAAAGTCACTAAGGGAAACATCTAAACATTACCAAACAGGAAGACTTTATTCAAATATGTAAATGGTTATGTCAGTAAGAGCATATAATCTCATCAAAAGAGAAGCAGTCTAATACAAGAACTGAGCAAATCATTAAAAAAAACCAACTTGGGTTTGTTCCATTGACTTTTAATTATATTAAAGATTTTATTGCATATAATCACAATAATTATTCTAGATACCTGAAGAAAATATTACACAATTTTCCTGAACGCTAACAGTGTAATAGATCAGAACATTCTACTGCAGAAATATAGACAACAGCAAAATATCTAGATGAAAAATGTACCTTCTTCTTAAAAATTAAAATAAAAATCTGAGACCAGTTTCAATCAGTAAATCAACTAATTACAGAAGCAGCTTCTCAAAAAAATACGGAATGCATTAAAATAGTTACACTCACCCATTAGTAACTACATCTTTTAATTTTACACACCAATAGTACTTTTATCTATAGACACATAGATGTGTATTTCATACACATGTCTATGTGCATGCACTAGTCTTAGCTGGAAAAAGGGGAGGCTAAAATTCAAAAATTCCTGGTAACTATGTTCATATTACGTAAGTGTTAACAAATAAACTTTGGATGACATAAGAAGAGTGTGGGTTGGTTTAGTTTGTCTGTGACTTTTTTAAAAAAAAACATTATCTATTTTACTGTATTAGTTCAGAAGCTTATGGTGGAAAAAGAAATTTTGCCACCAAGACAAGATCAATACATTTGCACTACTTAATTTATTACATCTTTACATCTTATCATTAATTTAATACATCTTATGATGTTCCTCAGCCTGTAATACTTCAAGAGGAAAACTATGTAAATCTTTGTTTCCACAGTCATGGTCTGTAGTATCCCAAAACTCTGGAAGCCAAAAGGCTTTTTTAGGGCTCTTTTTAAGCTGTTTTTAAACCCAGAATCTGCTGAAGGAATTGAGCTTTTTCATTTGTTCAGTCCCAAGATTTCTTCTTCCAATCTATGTCGCCAGGACAAGAGTCATATATCCACAGTGCTAAATAAGCCTTGCTTGAACTTTGGGAAGCCTGGAATGCTTCAAACGATGAGACATGGAGCTCCTTACTTCAGCAGGATGGGCTATGATATTCCAGACCATTCCATCCCTTACTTATGCTGTCCTCCACAACACCGAATCTTTAAGTTTACCTCAAAAACAACACAGTTCTATTCAAAGACAATGATCGAGAGTCATTCGGCTGGGCAGCAGCTCCACAGCCACAAAGGCATCCTTCCCCAAGAGCGCACAATGACCTTCTGTCAGCAGCTCTCCCGATGGCTCTTCCTGCTGCACAGCCGTACCTACCGCGGTCCCAGAATAGGCTGTTTGGAGGCTGAGTGAACGTCAGTGACCTACAGTGGCCAAAATTGTCTCTGGCAGCCACTGGCAACCCACAGAAAATTCAACCAGTGTACTTCATGACCTGAAGCAGACCATGGCCAGAGAATCCCACAAAGTGACCTATTAAATCCCATTTGTTAAACCACCTTCCTGAGCTGAAACCAGTACAATTTAGAAATAGTGCAGAAAGTGAACCAACCCATAAATATTGAGAACTGACTGTCAGAAATTCTTTTGTCTCTCAAGGTTCTTGTGATTATGGTGGAAAGTACATTTTTAGTTCACGGTTTAACAGCTGGCTAGCTGAAGTGACAGACTGTCAAGTTTAGCACTAATACATATTAAGTGTGCTAAATACAGATCTTTTTTTCCTGTGAAACATATCACTGATAAATTCTTTAACTCCACCACATAAAAAGTAAACCATAATAGCTCCAGTATGACACACATCCATTTTACAGTCTTTAAAATTCTACAGGTAGAAAAAGAAAACTTTCAAGGAAGTAGTACCAATGTGGGGAAGTAACTGAAAACTTAACACACCCTGTAAATAGAAAGCCTTGTGTAATTTACATAATGCTACTTTTAAATTAGTAAAAAGTACAGTAACAGCAAAGGCAGTAATTTCACTTTAAAATAATTTCATGTATATTTCATTCTTTGCTCAGATTCACAGTCCAATTTAAATCCTGGCACCTGTTAAGATTTTGTGCTTAACAGGTGTTTTTTCTACTCAATTGTTTGTGAGTTTAGTTTGGATTAGAGGTACTCTGAAGACTTTCAGTGTCTAACAAATCTAAAACTAAATAAAACCCAAGACTGAAACTCTTTTCCTAACGCTACAGCTCTTCTGCCTAATTCCAAGTGAGTAGCTTTGCCTCACCTACACTTTGCTTGAACAGACTATTTTCAAACAGCAGCAACAGTAGCATATTTCCTTCTGCGTGTACTTCAGGACTTCACTCCTCTCACACATTTACACTCTGTCCTACAGAGGGCAAATGACCTTGACAGGGCATGACTCATTTTGTCCCTTGTTTAACTCCTAACCTTCAGACTGACTTGAGGTTGCGTATTTTACTCCTCTCTGCTGTTACCAAGATAGTAAGGGGTTATATGGTCACACACTGTGTTGTGTGAATTAGGTCAAAAGTTCTAAAACGCTGGGGTTTCTATTTCTCTGTTCTTCAAAGTTAGGACAATAATGCTGCCAATGAAACAGCTAGGAAGGCATCCAGTTTACTTTTTTTGGTCTTTGTGACAACCCCGCTCCTTAGACAGCAACTTTCACAGGCTGTTACTTTGGAATTCTCCATGCTTCTGTGGCAATCTGCCAGATGTAAAGTCTAGACGTTACCCATGGATTCTGCAAGTCCTTTAAATGCCTTAATTCACACAGTGGCAAGTGCAGATTAATACTTTATAAAAGGAGATGCATCTGCTGCTGCATTATATAATCTCCAGCCACGCGGAAGCAACTTGCAGGGCTTAACCTCTTGCTGAACACGCTACGGCTGCTTCAGGCAGTGCCCTGCCACACTTTTAAATTAAAATGGCGATTTCGCCACTAGACCATTGAGACAGAGATGCTATGATTCCCAGTTTCTCCTAGAATCATTTCGCAGAGGAATTAATGTCACTGCTGGTAAACTGTGGATAAAACTTGAACAAAGTGTAGCCCCACCGAGGGGCAAAAGAGAAGCCATTTAAACGCATCGATTTGCTTTTTCTCCAGAACTGCAACATTCTCCTCCTCGATGGTAACAAATCCCTTTCATCCCGATTAGAGTTTCAGAAAATCCTAGGTAAACCCAGGGGCTCCCCGTTATTTCTGCGGGCAGGGGGAGGGAGGATGCTTCTCCCAGCCCAGATGACGCAAAGAGGCGGAATCTGCAGCGACTCGCAGCGGATCACGTACACACCGGCGGAGGGAGGGAGGGAGCGCGGAGACACCGGTCCATGCAAGCTACCACCGCATGGTCGCGCCGGGAAGCCAGGGCAAGAGGAGAGGGGAGGCTGCCCGGCCGGGGGCTGGTCCTGGCACCTCCCTGGGCAAAATCTGGGGAGAGACTGGTCCCTGAAGCACCGAGAGCGCGCAGAAAGGAAGGAGAGGCTCCCACCCCCCATGCTCTGCACAAACGCGAATGAGTGCCACTGCTTCTTTAAGTGGAAGTACTCTCAAGACACTCCCGGGGGAAAAAAAAAATAAAATAACCGTAAACTAAGGGAAGCTGCTAACAGCAAGTATCACTGAACAGCTCTCCTGGTATAAGCAGAGCAAGAGTCCTCTCGAACTGCACGGTACATTCCGCGTTTGAAATCTTAATTAACTGAAACTTCAAACTATTACCACAGAATCACCGAATATGCCGAGTTGGAAAGGACCCATCATGATTTTCTGGTAGGAAAGGGGAAAGTGTAGAAAAAAATCGATTCTTGACTAGGTATATTGTGATGAAGCCTCTTTTCTTTCCCTTCCCTCTTAACGTCAGTAGGTCTTTTGTTCCCCCTGTCCTGTAGTAGCTACGACTTCCTCTACACTGAAGAGATTTAAGAAGGTAAGACACGTTTCTAACATACTCCTACGTGGGGAGAGTAAACCACCATCTGAGCGTTCTAAACCACGGGTAAGAACATCGACGTGTTCCTGGTGCCAAAATGAAGTGAAAAGCAGATGAGGCGAGGGCTGGCAGAGCCCCAGCAGCGCAGCCAAGCCTCCCACCCGCCGTGCAGGGCAGCACGACCTCCTCCTCCCCCGCTCGCATCAGCCATCCCTCCTCACCCTCCTCTCCCCACCATCTCTCCAGGGAACGAGACATCCTGGTAGTAAAACTTACTGCAGCGTTTCTACCCTCTCCCTTGCCCAGCCCGGGTCAGAGGAAACGTGGCGAGGAAGGAAGGGAGGAAGGTCTGAGGGAATGTTTGAACCTCAGGCGCCCAGGCCATGCAAAAATTAATTATCTTTTAAATACGCTTAGTAAGAAAACCGGGTCGAAAGCCAACACGGAAAGAGGAACCCGAGCACCACTGCAATCCCTTGTGTCCCGCTCCCAGAGCCCTCTCTCCA